>JADDOH010005129.1:0-27118 GCA_016648135.1 Agrypnia vestita
GATTGTAATGGTAAATTTTCCGGCAAATTTCACTCGCGAGATTTAGTCAAATTCTAGATAATAACCTCGTCTTTTCCTTTACGTTGATTCCGTCCGGCAGACGTAAAAGAACCGGAAAACGGAACTTGATTGCGTTTCCTTTTGGCGCATCTCCAAAGAGCGATCATTGAACATCATGTAACCTCGTCTTTTCTTTTACTCCAGACCTGTTCGGCAGACGTTAAAGAACCGAAAGCAGGATTTAGTCAATAAGGGCCCTTTGTGCTCCAGTTCACCCTTATTGATCAGATGATGGTGCGCGGTTTGCCAGGACCTATGTTAATTGTCATGACACTCCAGTCTTGTCCAGTTTAAGTCTGCTTATATATCAAATCATAATGATCCAGGAACAGGCACCATTGCCGGGAGATGCCTTCCTTTTAGAAAATTTTTTTTTCTTCTTTCCCTTGGTTAACCCACGTTTGACACCAATACTTGCCCTGGCAGGAAGTATGAATATTAAGTATGCGTTCCATATCCATATGGCCGCCGGCTATGTCTCTCATTATCTAATTTTTCTTTTACGGCAGACCGCTACCATGCAATAAACAACGTACCACCTCGCTCGCCCTTCCTCACGGAACGATATTTCGAAATTTCATAGAAACGACCACAACCTTTTATGCCACTCAAGTTTGTGTCTACGCGATCATTTCTTTCAGAAATACTTCTCTTGTCTTTTCTTCCGAGGACATAAATACTCACAAGCTTGCTGAGCCAAGATCGGTTTACCGAACCCCATATATAACCAAGAAAATTTTTATTAGCAACAGAGCATCGGTCGTTACCAAGAGTGTTCGCTTGTCTCTAGTCGTTTTCAACTTAACATAGCTATCTACCCAAAGGTATGTTCATCACAAAAAAATAATAAAGAAAATAAACGCCACACTTAGCCCCCCCCCTGCATGATTACGGTGAATGCGACGAATTAGGATAGTATATCTGAGTTTGTTTGAAAGACACGGCCGTGCAAGTTGAATGAATAAATGCGAGAGTATAAGTCGAAACCCCCCCCCCGCGACTTGAATGCGACTGACCAAGCGATATTCTTGAACGCTACCACTCACTACCTTTTAAAAGGGGATCACCCTATTTGTGGTAGCCCTGATCCACCATGTGGTCGAGCAGAGACCGCGCGAAAGTGAACAACGAGTTCAATACGAATTGACGCCCTACTATTAACGGCGCCCTGAGAACTACCGGACGTGACAAATGCAGGACGAGGACCCCAGCCTTAAGCAAATCATCCAACTGTCGAAAACAAGGCAGGCTTTACTTACACAGGGTGTACCGCGATCCGAAGTACATACGGTATTGTCTTTTATAGAGTTCGTCTCTACTCGGATACCCACTATAGTTGATAAGTTAAATTAAGATTTAGACCTTGCACTAAGCAAAAAATCCCAGGGATGCCACTATGTATATAAATAGACACGTCCTCCCGCTAGGTCGTTAGTTTTTAGGTATTAAGTTTTTTTTGTATTTCGCTATTTTTTAGGTCACGGTAGTTATCTTCATTAACAAATTGTGTATCGCTTATTCGTTTTGAAAATTCACATGTTACAAAAACTATTTTTATATATGTAAAAAAATTTTATCGCTTATTTCGGTACGCCTGTTACCATCACACCATGGTAACGGGGCTGTCCCGTCGTTCATTTCCAAAATTCGTTTTGAAAATTCACATGTTACAAAAAACTATTTTTTTATATGTATAATTTTTTTTTATCGCTTATTTCGGTACGCCTGTTACCATCACACCATGGTAACGGGGCTGTCCCGTTGTTCATTTCCAAAATTCGTTTTGAAAATTCACATGTTACAAAAACTATTTTTTATATGTATAAAATTTTTTTTATCGCTTATTTCGGTACGCCTGTTACCATCACACCATGGTAACGGGGCTGTCCCGTCGTTTATTTCCAAAATTCGTTTTGAAAATTCACATGTTACAAAAACTATATTTTTATATATGTAAAATTTTTTTTATCGCTTATTTCGGTACGCCTGTTACCATCACACCATGGTAACGGGGCTGTCCCGTTGTTCATTTCCAAAATTCGTTTTGAAAATTCACATGTTACAAAAAACTATTTTTTTATATGTATAATTTTTTTATCGCTTATTTCGGTACGCCTGTTACCATCACACCATGGTAACGGGGCTGTCCCGTTGTTCATTTCCAAAAATTCGTTTTGAAAATTCACATGTTACAAAAACTATTTTTATATGTATAATTTTTTTTTATCGCTTATTTCGGTACGCCTGTTACCATCACACCATGGTAACGGGGCTGTCCCGTTGTTCATTTCCAAAATTCGTTTTGAAAATTCACCTGTTACAAAAACTATTTTTTTTGGTTTACATGAGATTTTTTTATCACTTATTCCAGTACGCCTGTTACCATTATACCACGGTAACGGGATTGTCACTGTTCACCTGAACCTGTGATGACAAAACTTTTTTGTAAGGATCACGTAGGCTTTGACGCGAAGCGGAGTCGCGTGACACCCCTACAGAATGTTCATCGCAAGCCATGTCTTGTATTGAGCCTTGTATGGACCGGACGAGTCAAAATTAGGTCAGCCAGGGTGACGACCCTGAGGTGCTTCGACCTATCCGGGAGTCGGGCCGGTTTGTACCGGCGCTAATGAAAACGATAGGTGGTCTTCACACCTGATAATTAATTGAAGTTGGTATTACTGGCAAAAAGGCCATTTTTATAAAAATATTATTTTTAATTTAACCCGGCGAACAATTACGCCTATTAGAAACTTGTAACGTTGACAAATCTGCCGTATAGAGCCTACCACTCGCATATTACGATAATTTCCATGTTTTTTTGTAAACACTGACAATCCGTACTCTGTCATGGAGTATCCTCACTCAAAGTTGAACTAAGGGTTTACACACCAGATCCTTGGTGGTACACCGTAAGGCCTGGATTCCCTATATAATTATTAATTTACCAATGAATCCTTTTTTTTGTTTGTTTTTTTTTATTATTACCTGATAAGGGAATGTGTAATGCTTCCTTTTAGACAAAAAAGGAAGTATTACTATTCTGTCGTAACAAAATAAATTTAAAATAAGTAAATATTACATATTCCGTCCTAACCAAATAATACGCGAAATCGCACACGTCGAGCGAGGCGGCCGGAGCCAGCGCGCGTAGGTTACACACACAGGCTTACGAGTCACACACACTATGATAGTATCCCTGTCCACTGCCGTCGCGGGGCCTCCGGGCAGGAGACGCAAGGCGTGCCGTGGGAGGCCGCGCTGCCATACTCTTGGAGCAACTGTACCGGCGCGCAACCCCCCCCCGCACCCTCTTCCGCTCCGCGCTAATATAGGATAACTCCGCGCCCGGCAAGCCAGTCTGGACCAGTCAGTCTTCGAGTCACTATCCGGGAACCGAGCTCTGCGGTGCGTTAGCTACGCCGTCCGCCCTAAGCAAATTACGGCCGCCATTTGTATAAAAGTTACGGTGCCGGAATTGTTCGTTGTAAATTTTCAAATGTGAGCCAATAACATACCTCTCGCCGTGTTACAAAGCTAAACAGTGTGTTCAAACGATTTAATAATATACTTTCCGCCGTGTTACAAAGCTAAACAGTGTGTTCAAACGATTTAATAATATACTTCCCGCCGGGTTATAAAGTTAAACAGTGTGTTCAACTAGTTTAAACGCATATAGTAACTAGTTCGTCGTGTGAGACAATGTCGGTCTCACAATAAATACATTATAATAATCGTTCTCTATGTTTTTATAAACAACCAGGGTGAAGTAAACCAAAGTTAAAAAAAAAAGGGTTCCTCGCAAGCGCCTTGAGCCCCCTTTGCAAAAAATATAATACATTACTATTGGCGTCCTGAACATTCCCCGCCAACAAGGGGTATAATAAAAACAATCGTTTTCGTCCCCTATTAAACAACGCCTGTTCTTTTAAGTTTTAATAAAAATACCGTGCTTTGGACTTCATAAGATTCAACCGTCATTGGCGTCTTCTTGTTTAAAAATCACCATAAACTTCGGGCGCCCGGTTCGGGCATTCCGATCGATCAGCTGACGGAGGACAACCGTCCGCCGACTCCTACAGCTGGTCAGGGCTGGCACCCTTACTAAAGGTGGTCGATCCACTCCATACTCAGAAGAAAAACTACAGGTTTCAAGTGTTTGATTATACCTATACATAATTTACAGCAGCCAATTATGGCCAATCTATAACATTCGCAAACTATTTACAAAAAGTTACCAAAGGGATAACCAAGTGACATTAATCGAACTCAAGTGATGTAACTTTTAAAATAGGAAACACAAAGTCTGTTCCAATCCCTGTTCCTACTTACTCTTATATCCCATGAGCCTCTACTGGGCCGACCTCTGGAAGCTTAACTATATGTAAATTAATATTCTGTATTGGACCCGACTGTGATTAAATTCCGTTATAAAGGAGTATCCATTTTGACTTTAGTGGCCACCAGGGTCATACTTGATAATTCGGCGCTGTGTTTTTCCTAAACCTTTTTACTATTGTATGTCATTGTCCCGTATGAAACCATGTTTATAAACTGTATAGTATACTGTAAAATTTGTGCCTTTTGAACTATTCTCTGTGTACTGAACTGACTGGATAACATCTTTGTAATTAAACCTCATGTAAAAACCATACAGGCCCTGTTCTTTTTATTTTGCTTTCTCCATACAATTCCCCAACCAATCTGAAAGAAAGTAACGGGAATGGACCACAACCATTGAGGCTTAGAATCCTGGTAAGATAACCCTGAACGTGGTTGGTCAGTTAGATCGTGTAGAAGAAATTCTACATATGAGAGAGCAAGTACGTTCTCGGCAACCGCGTTCAGGGGTTTATTGAAAAATTGAACATTTCACCACATATTCAACAATACTCGTACAAAAATACATATCCTACATAAACAGACATACGACCTAAAACAAAATAATTTAGAAACATTGGAAATTCATAAAAACCTTAACGCAACAAATAACCATCAATAATCAAAGACAAACCTTCGCATCACCCCTTCTCCCAATGTTCCCGCTTTTCCGCCACCCAGACAACCCCTCCACCTCTACTGAATCCACAACTCATACATCAGACATCCACTCCCGCACACCTAAGTCTCACATCATCAAAAAGGAAACGGAGGTTTCCGAAACATTTTGTGTTGTAAATAAAAATTAAATGGTGGGAAAAAAACAAAGTTTTAGTTTTCTTAAAAAAGAAGTTTTTTTAGTTTTTTTTTTTTTTTTAATTTTTAATTTTTATAAAAAAAATCATTATTATCATCATTTAAGGCATTATTATTTGGTTCAACAGTAACAAACTCACGTAATGACCAGGTTTTCCTAGGTCCGAGCCACGTCCAGAGAGACTACTAGTTACGCTTAGCACATTAACTTTATTTTATATTTATATAAGTTATAATACTGATGCGACATGTCGTGAGTTAAGTAGGTACTTTAATATATCATTCAACATTAGGTGAACACTGATATTTAAAAGCAATTTGAACCAAACTGGCATCTCGATAGATAATTTTTGTGGAACGATATTTCATTCCATCTAATACATAATTTTAATTAGAGATTCGTGAAATTTGAAAGTTGAAAGATGAGTTAAAAATGAAACAATTTATGAAATTTTTAAATAGATGGCTACTTTTGTAAAAAAATTGTGTAATGGTTGATAGCTAGCTATGAAAATAACATGAATATAATTTTAATGAATACGATCTGATGAAATAATATTTTTCCTCCAATTTTCAATGGAATTTTGAAGGTTGGTTTACGTATTTGTTTCTTTACAAAATCTCTTGTATTTCCTTTAAAACTTTGTCATTCCAATTATTTTATTAGGACTTAGTCACTCGAATAAGCTTGCAGAAGCTAATATAGACCTAAGAGACTACATGGAGCAGTAATTAAACCAAGCCCAAAGCAAACGGCCGGTGCATTTCTTTTGTCTGCAGAGTCTTCGTTTTCAAAGGAATGGTAATTAAAGCATTAGGGAGCAATTTAATTGAAGGCAAGAACTTTTAATTCGTTAAAGGAGTTTGGTCAAAGGCAAGTACTTTTAGATCTGAGAAGGGTATTGTTATTTCTTATGTATTTATATACACGCCTTGGTTCATATCAAATAGCTTGTGGCTTCTTTTGATTTTCATTGGCTCCTGGTTATTTAAAATCTATGAGTTTTTTGAAAAAAAAAAAAATTAATTTTTTTAAATTTATTTCAAATTTCTAGACATTATTTCAAATTTCTTAAAGGCCGTCGTCTGATAATGTTTAAAAAATTCACTTTTTGCTCTCATCTATTCACATACGATTTTCAACACATTTAGGTACATGTGGAAGACATCGTATATAAATGCATTCATCAGATTCCATATTAGGATAATATCTTCTTAAAATGACACAAAATAAATTAATTAATCAATTTATAAATTAACAAATCTACGATTTTTTCTTTCAGTTGGGTATAATATAACATATATTTTTATGTTTATAGAATTAACTTTTTGGTTGGACATAATTATTAATTTTAATTAATTAAAAACTAAGTATTTATTTTTATTAATTATTTCTTTCTTTCTCTCTTAATCACATATAATATATAATTTGGGTTGTACTATGCCTGTTTCACTAGAAAAATCTGTGTTGAGACGGGCATAGTTTCCAAATTGTTGTATAATTAGATATTAATTCATACGTGTCTAGATACAAGTTATTTCTTCATAGTGTTGTTAGTTGTAAGTTCAAAATACAAATGTAGTAATAAAATGCAGTTATTAAATTTGACAAAAAAAAGAGAAAAGAAAAAAGGACAGAAAAGAAGAGGAACACAAATTAGTCATTATTAGATATTGATTTGAGTGAGTGAGAGCATCAATTTTGTGTCTTCCCATATTTTTAATCCGTGATTTTTGAATTTTATTTAAATTTTATTTTGAATTCTCTATCGGATTATATTCAAGACTTTATTATTTATTTATTTATTAAATATACACGGCTTAATAGAATTTACCTACAATGCATTTATACATAATTGATTGGATTGCCTTGCTGTACCGAAAATATCAACAGATATTTTATATTAGAGAGAACCAAAACATTCTAGAGCATTGAATATAGAAAAGCATAACTTGTAGAACATTCTGGAATCTTCTAGAACTTTCCCTTTTCAGAACCTTCTAGAGCATTATAATTATTTCTGGAACACACTGACGCACTCCCCCACTCAGTTTGAAACCTTATAGATCTTTCTGATAGCTTGTAGAATTTTCTCCTTCCAGAACTTTCTAGAGAGTTCTCGAACCCTCTAAAACCCTCTAAACCTTTTAAATTCGCCGACACACTCCTCAATTCAGTTTGGAACCTTATAGAACTTTCTGATACTTTCTCCATCCAGAATTTTCTAGAGCATTCTGGAACCTTCTCTTAATCTTCTGGAACCTTCTAGACTCACCGATAAACTCAGCCATTCAGTATGGAACCTTATAGAACCTTCTTAAAACTTATCTTTCCAGAACCTTAATGAACGTTTTGAAACCTTCTTGACCTCCAGACATACTTCACCGCACTGTTTGGAACGTTAAGTAACTTTCTTCAGAAGAATAAAGAATCTTCTAGAACGTTCTTCTTCCAGAAGATTCCAGAACTTTATCAAACGTTCTGGAACCTTCTACAGTCACCGATACACTCCACTACTTTGTTTGGAACCTTAAAGACTTTCGAAAATCTTCTAGAACGTTCTGCTTCCAGAACTTTATAGAATTTTATCTAACGTTTTGGAATCTTCTGACACTCCGCACTCAGTTTACAACCTCATAGAACTTTTGGGAATATTCAAGATCGTTCTCTTTTCAGAACTTTCTACATCTTTATCGAACCTTCTGGAACCTTCTGGACTCACCGACACACTCCTCTACACTGTTTGGAACCTTGTCAAACACTCGAAAATCGTCCAAAACGTTCTCCTTCCAGATCATTGAACTTTATCGAACGTTCTGGAACCTTCTAGAGGCACCCACACACACCGCCACTTAGCCACCAACAGCTTTTTCCGGAACCTTCTAGACTCACCGACACAGTCGGTTTTGAATCATTTGAAGCATTTGTGGCATTTCCATAGCAAAACAATGTGCTAGAAAACTTATTTTCGTCACCCACTCCTACCCATCAAACTCGCATATTTTCGATGTGACACCAAGGGCTACTACCACCATAATCACCGGTGGGTGGTTGTGGCTAGTTGTGGAGAAAACTTGAGTGGTAAGGAAACACGGGTAAACACTTTATATATATTATATATATATATATATATATATAATAGATACAAAAATCGATATATATATAAATATATATATATTGATATATTGATTATTGTTGATTATTGTATCTACTTAATTTTTTTATATCTTATCTTTTGTATTTATTTTTGGATATACTTAAATGTTTACCTTTATTTTTTATGTATTTTTTCTTTTCTTTTAGATTTATGTATTCTTATGATTTTATATATTACTTAATTCTTTCTGCTTTCTTTTTTACGTTTATACTTCTTTACAATTATTATTTGTTACTATTACATAAATATCAAATGAGAATAACTGCCGCAGATAAGGTTTTACCTAGTGTGGCAGTTATTAGTAACCTATATTAAAACAAATGTAAAATAAACAATTAATAAATAAAATATCATCAGTCCTAGTTAATGTTGGTATTTTTAGGATAACTTTCATAATGGTTTTTGGAGTTGCAATTATTAGATTGATTGCACTCCTAGTTGTTCCTCCCCATGCAATTATGCCGTGTTAATAAGTTAAGAATTATCTATAGTAACGTTCTTCTAAAAATTATGAAATGTAACTACCATTATTATGATTGGTGTATCAACATTTAGAAAATGAAATAATTCGAATAATAATTTCGAATTTTAATGTCGCGTTAGTTAAAGATTTGTTTTACATTCAAAGACTTTTACTCTTTCTGAGCACACTTCAATGACAAAAAGTTTGCAGTAAGATTTGAAGGATGCTTGTGTATGCCAGAATCTGCTGAGTATTTCGGAAATATTTTTAAGTAACATACTAAAATTTAAAAAAGTTTTTTTAGAATTTGAGTATGTTACTTACCATCACGCCTTTTTTCCACGGGGGTAGACAGAGAAGGTAGAGCACAACATTCTTCTGATCAGAAACACAACTCTTACCTCATCCACATTCATATTCTAGCAACTTAAATCCGAAGGTTATTGAAAAACCCAGCTACTGGCAATTAAAAAATACAATATTTAAAAATGTACGAGACATTTTATTTATTTTATTATTGGTTGATCTTAATTATTGACCACTTTGTCGAATAGTTTTCTATTATGTACCTAGTCTATACAATAACACAATGGCGTGAATACGGGGTGCAGAGTGATTTTGCTATAATAGCAATATACTCGTGACTTTGCTATAATAGCAATATACCCGTATAGTTCGACACGTGCCCAAGCAAGTCAAAGTTAATCGAGCGATCAGCAAGCGACATAACACGGAACAATTTTTTAAGTGATCATTTTCGTCAGTTCTAATATATATTTAAGTGTTGAATCAACTTTTTTCCAAACAACGTTTATTATTTACCAAATTTTTTTAATTGAATCCCATCGCGGATAATATGCGAATATATTGTCACGTATCGTGGCTGCGGAATGAACGAATGAAAACACTGGAAATGAATTAGTAATTTATAAATTAATGATTTTTTTTATTATTTCTAAGGTTTACGCCTATTACAATAAAATAAAAATCTTATACATATCTAGATAACAGTGCATATTACATATGTAAATATATATCTGCATGCATAATCGTTTACAAATGTATACATATACATAGGTACATATGAAATTTATAAAATAATATCTTTTATAATAATTGTTGTTTTTTGTTTGCTAGAATAATGCGTATGCTGGGGATTATCACATTTATTTATTTCGCCAATTAGATACTTCGCTTGATTATAATTACTATTTAATTACCATTTGTCGACATATTATTTTTATTTATTTATCGCTTCGAATACCTCACGACAAGCTACACTGGACGGCATATCGTGACTTTCGGGTGACTTCGCACTCAACGAAATGTCAAATACGATAACCGAACTCCCGCCACGGCGTAGTTCCGTATTATATATATCCAAATACTAGAATTTTCGTACTTTATAGATTATTATAGTGTTTACGAGAAGGTCCTTGTCATTTTTCTGTTATTCCAGGTATTTCTAGACATTTTTAGATGTTTTCTGAAGGTTTTAGATAATTGTTGGCTATTCTAGATCCTGCGATAGTATTGTTCCAAGTGACATATTACCAAGAGTTTGGACAGTGCGTAAATTCTTTTAAGCATCTCGTTATAGTATTATGTATTTCGTACATCCGGCGTTGCGGGTGTAATGCCCATCCCCCCACACGATACCCCTTCCCGTAATTTTATGGTATTTCATATTCTTATTTCTATGTAACCTACTTCGATGGTCTCATATTACTAAAAAGTAATGTTTTTTTGTAACTAGTTTTTTTTATAGTTCCTATGATGTGGTCTTAATAACAAACTGTATGATTTACATATATTCACACAGTTCACATTAATAATTAAAATTAGTTTTTTTACTTTCAGTTCGCACAATCGACATCCAGGCTGTAGAGGGAAAAAGAGCCGAACTTCCATGTGACATCTCTTCGGGACACCAGGATAAGGTACACATGGTCTTCTGGTTCAGGGACGATGCCGGGATACCGCTGTACAGGTAAACTATCTATCCATCCATATAATTACTATGTACGCTATGGACTTTGTGCATTCATATTTTGTGCTTAAATTGTGGCGTCCATATCTAACTTATAATTACCACTCAATGGATGATATGTACGTTCCAATTGTCATTTATTCCTGCGCCTTGGAGGCAGAGAAGAGGTTTTGTGTGGATGCCTCCCCGTCCCGTTCGCATTCCCAGCGTCAGCGGGCGGTGAGTTCGGCCACTTAAGGATTAAAAAAATTGCCAAACATGGGTGGCGAAAGTGTATGGCCGATATGGGAGGTATTGCCTGGATACTTATCCATCCGATAACAATTAAGCCTTAACTTTCTCACTTTTTATTTTCTTGAAATTACTTCCACGTATCAAACGTAACAGCATGTTTTAAATTTATAAAATTATGTTTTAAAGTTGTACTTTCAGAAAATTCACATATATAAATGGTATAATACTAATATCTCATTATTGTATGTTTTTTATAAACATTTTACATATTAATTAATTGAAATGTAATAAAATAATAAGTCCATATAATTTATAAAGCATGTCCCAGCGACATTTCAAACTAAGTTTACGGCTAGGAGAAATAACAAGAAAATCTTTTTGACGTAAAATAAAATTTCAGTAAAACGGTTAAAATGACTTATTTTTTAAGTGGGCGTTAACAAAATTTTGAAGATTTTGTGATTGCTAAATAACATTATTAAATTAACCGAATTTTATACACAAAACTAAACCATCGGATTTCAGACAGACCTATCTGTCGCTCAATGTGTTTCTAGTGTTTCTAGTGACGTCCCTTAACCGAAGATCCCATTTAGACTCCCCCCATATGGAACATCGTATAATTTAATAATATTATATTAATTTTACTATTAATTAAATTTGAATATCCATGGTAGTATGGGCACATATTTAAGACGGAGCCCACCACCACAGACCACATAGGGAAGCAGGCAATGTCTATGTCTATGGAACTTCATCGACAGTAACCCAGAAGCGGACCCAATAACTCCAGGATGATTCAATGCTCCAAAATACTTCGAAGAAATGGCCTGGACGAAAGCGATACACAGAACCAAAGAAGAAATACAGTCTGAGAACGAGAAGAGCCTACCCAAGCAAAGAGTTGGGACAGTGCAGGGAAGAAGAAGAATATTATTATAAGATTTTCTAGTGAGAAATATGAGCCTGGCAATAATTTTTATGCTATGAGTTAAAAAGTTTTTTATATACAAAGCGATGATAATATTGATGTATTTTAATGAGATTTCCATATTTAATTAAAGTGTGGATAGGTCAACAATAGTATCCCACATTCCCACTTATTTATGTTAGGCTTCAAATATTATATTTTTTGAATAAGATACGGAAATTACTCATAAACTTAGTTTTTTAAAAGATTTATATGATTTACGTATTAAATAGAGGGAAATATGCATAAGAGTATTTTACATAATAGGCTCCATTAAAAAATATATATATTAAGGATGCGCAACAAAGAATGTTTGCTGAGAAATGATTACACCAACTTTTTATTTGATTGTCTACACTTTGTCACATTTACATGACAAAGAATACCAATACAATATAGCATATATATATATATATATTATACAACCCTCATCAAGCAAGCAAGTGAAGTTGATGCAATTATTATCCACCTTCGATTAAGTCGCATAATACGATGATAATTATTGTAAATGTCTTGAAGAAATCCTTCTTCAATATCAATATCGGATAATATGTACACTATCGTTTCGAAAAATTTTACGTTATAAAATAATTTTGATGTTATTGGATCTTACGCGATTATGAAGAAGGGTCAACAATAACATAGAAATAGAATTATAAAAATATTAATGAAATTTATAACCTTTGTAATGTAACTTTTTATGTTTATTGATTTTATATATATATTCAACCTTCTTCGAAAATAATAATTTTCTTTGACAGAAGGATAAAAAACTTACAGCCTTACGTAGACAAGGTTTTATTTTTGAAACCGATTGGGTAAATACATAAACTTAAATTGTCATATAAACATAATTAATGATTCCGTGTACGCTCATTTTCTTATTTAATAGAAATTAAAATGCCATATACATCAATGTCAAATTTTGTTATAAAATCACCTTAAATTTTATCAATTATAAGGAAAACCATTTTTCATTTTCAAGAATAAAATTAAAATAAATATAAATTAATTGCAGAATAATTGCTCCTATCTTTATCTGTTTCACCCTAGCAATTAGTAATTTTATCATATTTTATTCTAAATTCAAGCCTTTTACGAGCCGTTTTCCCTTCGAGCCAGTAACTTCGGAATGTAGGTTACATTTATTTTTAACGTTAATAATGGCAGGGTAAGGGGGAGTATGCCTTATCGCCCCCGCTAGTCAATCTAGGTAAAGCATCAATCACCTTAAGGCCACGTTCATACAGGCCTTCCCGTGATATTGGAACACGAATCGTGAAGCTTTAGCGCGTGATTCCAATATTCAAGGAAAAGCACGAATCGCGCCGACTGACTTCGATATAAAAAAATACAAATATAACCTATAATACCTATATACTTCTTCTTACTCTTTATTGATGTTCTGATCTATAATGTAAATTAAACTCATCTCTTATTAAGGTATTTTACAACACCAAGTCGGTTAATCTGTAGCGTTTAAAAATTCAATATAAATTTAATTATATTTTGATTTTTAAAAATTAAATTTGTCATAAAATATCTCCGACTTTGTTTAAACGTTAGACATATTTAGATAACTGTTTATATTATGTATCTCTCATTGGAAATTAAATATGATTAAATTTTATATAAATTATCTGGATTTTGATTACACTTTTCTTATAAATGTGTTAAATATTGAGAACATTAAATATTTCTGAAAATATTTCTTTATTCGTTACACGTTGAAGTTTTTGGTTATCATTCTTAATTATTTGAAATGTAAATGTATCGATTATTTACTGTAACTGCTTTAATTTTATACTCATAAGCATTTAATTTTGAAAAAAAAATATTTTTAATAATAATTTTCATTTATTTATTGTAACTCCACTTCTAACCTCAATTCAACTATAGGTATTTTTGAATATACAAGATATGACAAGGTACACAAACTTCGGTCTTTTTCTAAATAATCATTTATTATACAAGAGTATATTTTGTTCAATATTAAGTTTAAAGAGTGTTTAATTCACCATTAGGAAGATTTTGTATAAATTTGATTTTATTCGATTCATTATTAAGATTGGATTAAAAATAATTTATTTAAAAGAATTTGCACAATCAGATTTTAAGTATGTTCTTATTTCATTAGAATATATTCCAACGCTGAAGAGTAAATCCAAGGTTTTTCATCCATGTTAAAATCCAACCAACTTTTACATGCATAGTAATTTCGCACACAAAAGCTAAATTGTAAAGATGTATGTATGGTTCGCCCGACATGCGATCACCATTGTAGTATATATGTCTTGATTGTAATACGTGTACTGCTTAAAGTAGTCTGACATAATAAAAGCAGAAAAGGCGTGAAAAATATATATTTTTTTAAATATATTAATGATAGTCACACGTAAGTTATCCAAAATTTTTAAACAAGTGTGCATATACCTTATTTACTTTTATTTAAATATAACTAACGTCGTAAATATTTTCACTTTAAATTATAATTCATAATTTTGATGAAATTTATGATATAGAGTATTGACGTACTATACCATAGACACGTTATTCCCATACTAGCCGGCTTTCATACGTAGCAAATATTGCATTGAAAGAGACAGCAAATCACGGCTCACTTATTTCACAAACGCTCTGCGTGTGGACAGAAAAATCAGGTAATTTGAAGTCACGGTGACTAAAATAACATACTCATTCTTACAATAGTGTACGATACTCTGTTTCTTTTTTCGCGTAGCGTCATGCCCGATCACAAAGAAGGTCCGTTCGATAACGAATACGGTCCGTTCGATAACGAAACGGGGAAGCATCGCATTAAAACAATAATTTTTAGTAATATTTAATTTAAAAGTTTTTTTTTTCATTATTTTTAGTTTAAAATTAATACGTAAAGTATTCCATAAAACATGCAAAAGACCGGTTTTCTCAGGGACAATATATTTTATTTCATAGAATTTGAATACAGGGTCTTATTTTCTGCAATCAAACCATATTTTTAAAAAGTTTTTAACTTTTTAAGTTTTAAAAGTATGTTGGTATTCTTTTTCTCTACAGTAATTGAGTGGTGTATTTAAATTTAACTCATTTAATAATTATTCGTTCCTCAGTTGAATGACTTAATGAGTATGAAGTAAAGTTCTGCCCGCTTAATGCGTCGCTTTAAGGCAGTGGATATAATATATTATCTTACGCTCGCTTGTAAGCAATAGAGTTTAATATTACTTACCTGTGTATAGGTACTTCAAGAAAGTAAATTCAAAATTCTGAAATACTTACTACACATTTAGCTCCTCTTTGATATGTGACTCATTAATTAAATAACTTTAACGCTTTACACTAAACACAGCGAATAATATCGGTACCAAGTACAGCAAAAAGTAATTTTTACGTAACTTCTGCATGCATTGGATTATATTTTTATTTAATAGTTTAATTTACTTGTGACGCAATTTATTATTATTATGTGAGAGTTTTTATCAATTTTATTACTTAACTATTCCATTCCGATTCCAATAAATTGATGCATGCAGTGAATAGTGACATTAGTAATTGGAAATCTGAGGGTTTACATAAATTTTACACTATTTCAAATATTCTAAATAACACTTCTGTTCGAACACTAATAATATTTAAATCACTAATGGTGTTAGATTATCATTAAAATAAAATCAAAATATCGTCATTAAGAATCCTCGGAATAGTGTAAATTTTATATTTACCCGCATATTCCCATGGAATAGTATTCTCTTTCCATTTTATGAACAAATATTACGTAACTGTCCTTTACTATCCCAATTACAATCATTTCTTTGTCTGTACTTTTGTCAGTATGTCCGTAATTTCGTGTAATGTCCGTAATGTAAAAATCCTTTAAATTTGGAACTCTGTTCTCAATGGTAAGCTTTTACATGTATGTGTAACCAAACAAATTAACCAAGGACAAGCGAAGCAGAAAATGAAACTTAAGAAAACTAACCCATAAAAACCAAGTTTTTATTATATTCCCTTTCTCATTGAATCAGGTGTCGTGCCTACTGCACGCGTCGGGGTCATTACTCATTTTAATTGATTCCAATTTGAAAAAACCGTTAATATTTTCGAAAAATCCAAAATTATACTATAATTATTAATTTTTTAAGGAAAAAATTTTTAGATCATTTTTATCTTTGCCACGAGTCTGCCTGCAAAGTTTCAGCTCGATTGGATCACGAAAAAAAGGTTAAAAATCGTTCCAAAGTTCTTCTGGCAGATAAACCGCAGACGCTACAAGTTAGAAGAAAGGGAGTAATAAATAAGAGTAGCTTGTTGGTCTGGTGGTTAGGACACTCGCCTCGTGATCCAAAGGTCGCGGGTTCGAATCTCACTCCAGACTAGCAAGTTAGTCCTATTTTCATAGCACAAGCATTTTAGCTTAGTTTGAAAATAGTAAGAATATTGATGTGACACGTATTCCGTGTTCGCATCTCTATTTTTTAAAAAAAAAAAATATATATATACTTTTCTGATTGTAAAAATATGAGAAGTGTAAAAAAAGTTATAATTATGTCACCACAAAGTTTTGATACAGAAGAAAAAATATTTTACGAACAGTTGTTAATTTTTATTTTTTTAGTATCCAAATATAATTGATGTGTAAATGCATGTACAAGTTAGTAATATACAGATTTCTTTAACCATATTTTTTGATGTATACTATTTATTAGGTATTTAATTTACAATTTATTATTATTCTTCTTAAATTCATGTTACATTTTAAAAAATATATTAAATTGCAGTGAAATAAAATAGAAAGCAAAATAAAAAAAACTATGTTTGTTATATAGCAAAAAAGTGCTGTATTTAATTATTTTTTAGTTTAAATTCATGTGTAAATCAATGTAAAATAAATGAAACGTTTTTTTCTGGAGTAAGTGGGCGCCATGGCCTGTTTTAGCCTAATAAAAATATATTTGCCACTATACTGCCGAGGTACTTCAAACATGAAATAAATCTGTAATTCAATCCAGTTCAATTTCAATTCAGTTAATTTATTTTTTATATCACTTTTTTTTTTTAAATAGAGATGCGAACATTTGATATTTGGTCGCCATATACCAATAAACTAATCAATTAGCTCGAAAGAATACAACGCAAACTATGTAAATGCATCGCCTATCGTACACGATCACCAGGAGATATTGAGACCGTATATAACAGATTTAGAATCAGCAAACTAATCACTCGAAGACAATTGTCTGATCTGACCTTCTTCTACAAATCTGTTAACGGACAGATAGACTCGCCCGAGATCCTGGAACAATTTGGCATTATCACTGCTAGGCCGGATCTAAGAGTGCGTAGATTGTTAGAAACCACTAAATCCACAAAAAGTTACGTGTACAATGGCCCAAGAAATAGGATTGCCAATCTGGTGAATAGCCACTGTGTTGATATCAACTTCTTCGATGAATCATACGTCTCATTCTCATCAGGAGCAAAAAGATTGTTATCACAGTATTAAAATTACCCTCAACCCTATATGATTATACCATGTTGTTACTATGCTAGTATTGTTTTTTATATATGTGCAATTTTTCTAATCCATTCATTTAAGTCTATTATTTTTGTAAAATCAATGTATATAGCCGATTGGCGTATGAATAAATAAATAAATAAATAAATAAACACGGAATTCGTGTCACATAAATATTTTTACTATTTTCAAATTAAGCTAAACGCTTGTGCTATGAAAATAGGACTAACTTGCTTGTCTGGAGTGAGATTCGAACCTGCGACCTTTGGATCACGAGGCGAGAGTCCTAACCACAAGACCAACAAGCTACTCAAATTTACATTATAAACGTACAGTTTATTCGTAAATGTTATAAATAAGTTAGAAATATATAAACAACAAAAAAAATATTTAACATATTGTAACGGGGCTGAAAAGTGTCGCGCACTCATGTCAAGTGACAGTGGTTTGAAATATTCACAATAATACCGAAGATTCCAGAACAACCTAGCGTAATCTACAGCTTTCGAAAAACATCTCCAAAGTTCGAGGGACATCTGGAAATTACGAGAACTTGCGAGAAAACACTATAAAAGTCTCGAAGGTTCGAAAACTTATACGTCCTCGGGTATAAATAAACTGATGCAGGCCGCGGAGGGCCATCGTTATTTTGACGTTTCCAACGACGCGGCCCTAGCGGCGAATCACGAAGCGAAAACAATGTTACCATCAGGCGTGTGAACTAAGTGACAGTTAATTAAGTGAAGTACTTACCAGTGGCGATATTTGAGCGAATATTCTGGAAAAAGTTCTTACGTAGCGAAATGAACCGGAGCAAATAGTGCTAATATGTGCTAAAATTGGAGGGATTGTTCTAGTGATTAATGAATAAAGTGTTAAAGCGATTATGAAGTGTCTATTTACGAGTGATAAATTTGCGAAACAGCGTTAAACAAAATAGTGTTAACAGACTTTGTACGTTTGTTTAAAAAAATCAGTAATTAATAAATCCTGTATTAAATCTCAACGTTTTCTTAATTAATTCCTCCTGCAGCCACAAGTGACAATATATAAAATCATTCATAACAAATGAGTGGGAAAATCCTGTTTCGGAACACCCTCCCAGAGATATGGAACAGGTCAATGTCCAGAGTGATATTGTTCAGCATAGCAGTACCTCTTCCAACAAGCATAACCATTAGCAGGTTGGTCCCGTATATTGGAATGTGAAACAATACGCTGACGGTGTCTAGGTAATTATTAAGAACATACAAACTAATGCTCCGCTTAAATTTAGGTTTATTAAGAAGTTATACACATATTCGTACGATGAATGTGCTACATTTGCAAGATAATTTTAACTAGGGATAGGAATGTCACAATGTTACGCATTTTCTATATTATTATATGAAGTGGAAGCACTGACTTATCCATAAGTATTTTGCTTCCGTACATGATGATGAAGTTCAACAAACTTAACACGGAAACAGTAACTCCTGTTAACTTTATCCCTTCACCATTGAATATATAATTATGCAGACCAAATGTATTAACAGTGGTCATCGTTTTATTAAGTTCCTCGTATGGCCATACATTAGGCACGCGCAAAGTTTGGGACGCCTCTTCGGTCCGAGCGGCGAAACTGCCTCGTGCCGGTCGGGGCAACTCGCCACTTGATGGCGCTCGTCTGCGCGCCGAAACCAATAATTCCACCTTGACTTCAGGAATATTGAGGAAAGTTCCCCGAGCAAGTTTCGGAAACTTGTCATCGCTTGCTTGTGTTCACACTTAACTGAATATTCAATTTACTGAAAGGCTTTGCCCATAACTTTGTAATGCTCGGCTTAGCTTACTAACACTAAAATAAGTATGATTAAGTAGTTATGTAAGATATTTTAATCTTATAACTATTATAGTATCATAAGTGTGTATATTTAACCTAATTTTTGGAATTTTACTCTTATGTTTTATTGGGATTTTACTGAATAAATTTATTTTATTAATGTTTGTAACAAAGTATTTTTTTCATCACCATTCAACATTAAAACCAATAATTAAGGTACAGATACACATGCTTCTTTACTGGCATGCTAATGAGCATGCCACTAATAAGCATGCCCTAACAACTGTACACACTTGCTCATTACTGGCATGCTTATTAGTGGCATGCTCATAAATAAGCATGCCCAAAGCTAACAATCAAACACACATGCTTATTAATGGCATGCTCTTGTCATAGAATAGAGACGCTCTTGTTCAAAATGGAAACTTTGCAAACTGAAATAGAAAATTCAAGTGAACTAATAAATCAAAAAAGTTCCCCAGTTTCCATCCGCACATTTTTGATTTTAGTTTGTCTATTAATAAAGTTTCGTAAACATTATTTCTCACTATATTATTTTTACACAACGGTGACCGAGTATTCCACAGACATTCGTAATTCCTATAATAAGTCACGAAAAGTAATGTTTTATCATCTCCCCAACGCGCCATATTTATTTCATCTGTCGCGGACTGAGAAGATCGCATTGATAATGCTAGCCGCGAAGCCCGCGAATGACATAAGCATGCTCATAAATAAGCAAGTCTGTTCACACATGCTCCAAAGATACCCCTTCTCTATGGTGAATGACAGTGGCATGCTTATAAATCAACCGGCGGTTGATTTTTGAGCATGCCACTAGGTGGCATGCTCATTTCTAGCAATGTGCGTACACACATGCCACTTATAAGCATGCCACTGTCAAAGTAGATACTGCGCATGCTCACGTGCCACTAAAGAAGCATGTGTATCAGACGCCTTACACTGGTGAAAATAGGTGTAAATGAAGTATTTTGTCGTCTTAAATCCAAAAATCATATGATAAACACTATAAAGGGTGCAGTTTTTTTTGTTACAGGGGCTGGTGGCCGAATAGAAAAAAGGAGATGACAAATTTTTGCGATTTAATTCTTAAAATAAAACACAAATTACTTTGTTTTCACCACTATATTAGATTAAAAAATCTACATGTTTCGAGAACAATGTTCTCTTCATCAGGATTATTCATACAGAAGAAGAAAAAATATTCTTCGAACATTTAATTCTTATTTTATATAATCATGTAAAACGTATGATATATAAGCAAAACCTTTTTTCGTAAGAATCATGTGCAATAGAAAATGTAGTAGCAAAATATTTCACTTTTTTCTCTTGTGTTCAGTATAATCATCTCTTTTTAAAAATCACCACTAGTCACCCAAAAAAGATGGGTTCCAGAGACGTCATCATGTATTGCACCTAAATTTTATGAAGAAAAAAAAACAAATGTAAAAATGAATTTTCAAGGACAATTGACATCCTTAGAGCTATTAGGATAAAGCATGTTCGTTAAATTATCATACTGTACTTAAAAATTTTAACCTTTTGATTTTTGGATACCCTTTCCTTTTTTTCATGTCATAGGAATAGAAATTTTGAAAAACAAACAAACGCTATGAAAATTTTCTTGAGATGTATCTGTTATGGACCAAGTGATTAATAGGACGTTATTTATAATGCCCGGACAGTTTGAAAAATACCCAAAATGGCAGGGCAACATGATGTTAACTGCTGAAATAATTATATTGACTGGGCATTATAAGCCTTCCGTTACAATGCCCGGTCATTATAAACGGGCATTATAAACCATTATAAACGTTATATATTGACCGGGAATTATAAACCTTCTCCTACCGGGTAGAATAATTAAAAAAACATGCTTTATGTTCAATTTTTCTATTGTGTGACAGTATAATCATTAAACCTAACCTGACCTAACCTAACCTAACCTGGTCAGTGTGCGTCATGCATTTGTTATTGGTTCCTGCGTCCCGCCCGGTGTACCTACTTAAAATATCAAATTGCCCAAAAAACTAATATTCATCATGCCCGGACAGTGTAATAAATAATTCAGTTATAATAATTGTTTATCACATTGCCCGATTACATTGCATTATAAATAATTCCCTTTTAATTACTTGGTCCACAATATATCTTCTGCACTAAATTTACGTGACAACTCACCCAGCAAAGAGGAGTCAACTTTTATCTTAATCTCCAATTCGGCACATAAAATATAAAAGACAGGCTTTTTTGACTTTCTCACACGCACGTATAGCCTTAAGTGACATTAAAATAATGGATTTTTGCAACATCGATGACTAGAACTTGCCATTTTTTATAAAATACGTTAATAATAATTTAAATAATAAATTTATAAATAATAAATTTAAAATAAATAATAATTTTAATAAATACGCACATTTAGTAAATATTCGATTTTCAACGGAGTTTTATATCTCATAATTGAATTTGAAATATATTCTTACCTAACCCCGAAGGAAAAAGGGCAACTCCCAAATGAAAGTCGATAAATTTCATTCACCGTTGTTTACAAGCGTAAACGAACGCGAACTTTGGCTACAACCATTAAAAAGAGGTCCTTAATTGAATTTTAAATTTAATCATGGAGTAGCCCTTTATTTTCATTCTTCCACTGGCCGCAATTTGATTTAGTAGATCGTTTTTTACCGAACATCCCTTGTTACGTGAAGCGTTTTTATATTATATCCTAGGGGTGAGGTTATGTTTGCCAATACTAATTTCAAATCGGTATTTACGATAGCCATTAAATATTCAGTCAACCATAATTCTGTTTGCTTTTTATACAAAGCGTATATAAGAACATCATCGTGTATATTTATTAATTTAAATGAAATAACCATAATTCTTATGAACTGTGCACAGATTTCATAATATTACAAACCTTAAATGTCTTCAAAAGCAGGTTAAAGCAATTTTACCATTCCTAAAACCCAGTTTAAACCTTTATTATCCCCATCCATCTACTCGTCTCATTAACATTAGTATTGAATTTTATTACGGAAAGCTTTTTAAATATTCCACTAAATTGTGTGATTGGCAGGAAAAAAGTGCCATGGGGCAATAACCCGCCATTGCAATAGTATGTTTGTATGCAAGTTAATAAATAAACAAATAAAAATTAGTTATAGTCAGAGGATGAATCTGTATCACCAAAAAATCGGGTCTAAGGACGCATTCGTTCGAATGACACGGTTCACTTCGTTCAATGGATAATGTCAGTCATTTCAAGGTTCACCTTTCGAAATCAAATACGCAGTAAAAATGATTTCAACAAAAGGAGTACTTCAATCCTATCATAAAAAAATGTACTACGGCGTAGCCTTCGATATTTTATGCTATGATGCTTATTTTATAGGATATGTTTGTAGGATATTAGATATATCTACCTATTTACAGAGTTAAAGACTACTCGTTTGCGGACGAGACATTACTAACGGTAGTAACGGACGTTACTTATATTATTCTCATAATCAATCATAATCACGTTACTAATATTATTATCATATCATTTCGGAAAGAAATGGTGTCTCCGTTTCTTTTCGAAATTATGTTGTTACACTTTTGTTGGGCTAGTTATTCAATCGATTTTTATTATTCGTACACACAACACTTCCTTAATACGAGTTGTTTCCAATACTCCAGTACGTACTAAGTTTATAAATCTCATAAAATTTTAAATATCACTTTACACGATAGTACAATTATAATAATTCTTTAAACTAATAATATCGCTTCATCTTGCCAGAAATCCTCGATAAGAAATTGGTCTTACTTTTGTTATTTTTTTGTAATTTTATTTATAAAATAATCATAATCACGTGCATGAAATAATAAACAAAATTTATTCAAATATTTTTTTTTACTTCAGCCAATGGTAAAACCTTTAGAAATATAATCAACTCCAACAGATTATTTTGATTACCTCCTCAAATATCGTAACAAGTAGGGGAGAGGAGGGTATTCCCGTACACCTAAATTTAGGTTGAAATTATTTGATAACTATAAAGCATGAAACGTTCAATGAGATTCAGTTCCACAGCCATTTTAATTGGTTTTATGATAGTGTCTTAAAAATATTTTTAAAAGTGGAATGTACGTTATTACCCGAATACGTATAGCGGTAGTCTAATTACGTACATTCATTTATGTTTACAAAAACTATAGATGTAACCGTCTGGGACCTCTTTGTCCCCGCATAGCGCATGTACCCATTGAGCACAGCTTATGCAACGATATCGGAGTTTATTATTCTTGCCACATTCTCCACAAATAGTGCGTACCTCATTAGCTACGCCCAGAAGTCCTTCATCGTAGTACACTCAATCATTATCGTCGTCGTCATGAAGAACCACTGCTGCAGTATCATCATCAAAATCGGTTTTGGAAGAGTTAAAAATCTTTCGTTTATAAGATTCTTAATTTATGGATTCTTTAAGGCTTCATTTTTAATTTTTTCATGACTGTGTACGGTATTTCCCGATACCCGGAAACCGAAATATTTTTGACAAAAAATTGTATGAAAAGTGGAATTTTGAATGCTAAGGCACATTAGGTCTAATGTCAAGCTATCAAAGATCGCCAAAATCAATATTATTTTACAAAGTAACTGTGGTAAATGTACTTACAGCTTAAAAATCAACCGATGATTTCCGTAAACAAACAGTGCAAAACTTCAAACGCGCTCTCTAGATAACGATCACCGGCCGAATGGCGCGTGTTGCTATCTGAAGCATTGAGAATGGTAAAGGCTAACGCTGGATAAGGGCAGGTGTTTTTTTCTGTTGTGCGTTTGGCTAAAACCATATGTACGGAATTAGCCGCTGTACGGGAATACCCTCCGCTCCCCTAGATAGATAACACCGACGAAACAATGACTGTGATTCACTTATATATATATCAGTTTATTCAATCATTTAGTTCGCAGAACTAGATCGAGATTTTGAACTATATCTCTTGTTCAGTATATTCAACCCGTTCATGTTGTAGTTAAACCAC
The DNA here is from genome assembly GCA_016648135.1 of Agrypnia vestita. NCBI lineage: Eukaryota > Metazoa > Arthropoda > Insecta > Trichoptera > Phryganeidae > Agrypnia > Agrypnia vestita. The sequence goes on from JADDOH010005129.1 coordinate 24,467, forward strand.
TTTGGCATTTTTAAAAACAAGTTTTTAATAATAATTTCAGTCACTTACTCAAAAATTCCTAAAATTGGCTGAAATTCCTATTATTGTCGTGGTAGGTGATTTTTTAAAAGAACTATATTATTCTTTTGCATTATTCTCGAACCTATTATTTTCAAAAACTATTTAGCCTATTTAGTTCAAGTTTTGCCAGTAACTACGATTTGGCGTACGATTTTTTCATAAAATGGGCCGTTAACTTCTGTAATTTTTTTAATTTTATTTTTTCAAAGTTTAAATTATTATTAAACTTACTTCATTTACTCACGCACAAGAACAATATTTTTTTATCGATACGCTACATCATAGATATTACATCACTTAGCATAGCATTGAGGGAAATGATAAATCTTTTCATTTCCCTCAAATCCTGGCGACGTGGTTATCTCAACCAACTGCGTGCGTCAGGGAGAAGGATCTTTGTAGGACAGTACATTGTTGCTCCATTTTGAAATTAAAATATAATTTGTTATTGAAAAATAATACCGTAAAAAGTGATAGAAAAATGAATTTTATATGTGCAATAGTACCTTCAAAAAAAAAAAATTGATTGTATATTTAGGTGCCTCAGATGATGTGACCCCAGTGATGTGACTAATTGAATACTCACTCAAAATAACGTTCACGTGAGTATTAGTAAGTAAATGGACAAATTGTAATATTTATGTCATTTTGCCAGTTTTGACGTCCGCGGCGTGGGCATGTCCGAGGGCCGCCACTGGTCAGCCCCGGGCGTGTTCGGCCCCCGCGCGCACTTCCGCCCCGCGCCGCCGCCCGCCGCGCTGCTGCTGCAGGACGTCAAGCGCCATGACGAGGGGGTCTACCGCTGCCGAGTGGACTACAGAAACACGCAAACCATGAGCTTTAGATACAACTTCACTGTCATAGGTAACACCCACAGAGTATAAAATTGTAAAGAAATTAACTAAACCTCTTCTTAAGTGAGGGGTTTGGGTCACAGTGGAAGTATATCTATCTGCCTTCGCATAAATTTAAGATAAATTTTTAATACAATTAACGTATTGTCACGGGATCGTGGCTATGGGAGGCAAATGAAACACTGTAAATTAATTATCGATTCATTAATTATTCTTATAAACCCAAAAGCACTTCACACGAATTTAATCGAAGAGTTTTTTTTTAATTCACACAAAATTTCGTAATTCGCATTCTTAAATCTTCTACGCCTATACGTAATTTATGATTCATTGGTTTGTATCGCTATAATTACTATAGAACACTTCTCACACGTCGGTAGGTACTTTCTTGGTTAATTATCGCTGCTACATACACATGCTGGCCATACCCGCTGCTAGTTTCTACGAGATAGCCGAAACGTTACAATAATAACACACGTGGAGTAGTGCCCTCGTTTTTATAGACCCGTGTTCATATCGCTTTCTCGATGTCCCCAGTATCCGGTGGGCCTCGCCAGAACTTCCCAGTAATTTCTAATTTTAGTTTAGAAGGTGTAGAGTTCTTCAAAATCATTTATATCGTGCAACCCTCTCTGATTCCAACATCTCGTGAAAGTATTATTTATTGTTGCATAATTAAAAAAAACGTATTTTCTGCAATATACGTTACTTTTTTCATTTTTTTCCAAATTTCATTCCAAACCTCATTTTTTCAAGTAAAAACGTATTTTTATAATAAAGCGTCACTTAGTTTTTACAAAATTATAATTTTGAGAGAATTTAGCTTGTTCTTTTCATAATATTTTTTAGGTTGCTTCATCTGTCTCTAGCCCCACATTTTTGTAAGTAAGTAATGTCATTTTAATTGATAAAAGCAGCTAATTTGATCAATTAACATAGATATGTTCACGAGTTCAAGAATTTCACAAGTCTACTTCAGATGAAGTAGACTCGTGAAATTCTTCAATTTTTCCCTCGAAAAGACATTTAGATTGAACTCCGCATGCAAAATTCTGAATTCCTTTAAACCCTATTTTACCTCAAATAACAACAATTTTGGCTACATTATTGTGCTACCAAAGCATTATCCTTAAATTACCAGCCAAACTTCAAATCAATATTTGAGTAATTGATATTGAACTTGACTTAGCTGGTTACATACTTCAAGTCGTAGAAGAGCATAGCGATAAAACAAATAATTTAAATTATTCAAAATATAGTTGAATTGTCTTATTTTCAAATTGTTATTGAAAACAGTACGGTAAAACGCGGTAGGTACTTTTTTTGAGAAGAAATAAAGATTAATTGAAAGCACCAGTTCGAAAATATTTTACTTTAACTCGCAAATTACTGATTTAGAAAATCAAAAAATAAACATTTCTTTATTACAGCTAAGTCGGGATGTTTTCTTCTTTCTCAAACAAAATTCCTCCGACGCTTTAGGGCTTAATAAATTTGGTCGGCACTTCAGTGCCTTTGAAGGTATGATTAATTTAATTAAAATCGAACTATCCACTTCGCTTATAATCCCTTTCTTATGGAAATGTTAATTGAAAATCCTTTTTAATTTTTTTTAGTCGTGAAACATCTTTAGCGTAACTTTAGAATATGAAAAATATTTAGCAAATAAATTCTTATCTCTCGCGCCAGGAGAAGCAAATCCTGGTTTGTTGAATGAATCTCCATACTAAATATATCT
>JADDOH010005130.1:0-99876 GCA_016648135.1 Agrypnia vestita
AAAGTAATTACCTATCACATACACATTTTTAGTTTTCTCTTGAAAGTCGTAATATTGTTTTTATCCCTAATATCCCCTCGTAATTTCATATATAATTTCATTACACTGCAGATGATAGAAGTTTGCGATATTTTATTCTTTTGGAATGGTAATCTTATTTCATCTTTTCTTCTTGTACAGCGGTCATTTTCATGTTTTTTTTCTTACTAATTCAAAGTTGTTTTTATATCCATTAATAATTTTATATGTAATATTACTATATGTACATTAAATTTTATTTTATTTGTCTAGATGTCTTCTCTGTTAGCCTTTTAGCATCACTTTAATTCTTGTGTATCGATTTATTTTAAGTATACATAATTCTTAATGCTTTATTTTTGAGTATTATTTATTTTTGAAATTTATCTTTATTAGCCAGAAATATTATACTGCTGCAGTAGTTGATATGGAGGACAATTATTGCGTTATATATATTTTTGCACGATTCGATTAATACATATTTTGATTCTTCCCAACAGTGAAATTTGTTTTGATATTGTTACATAATTTGTGTTCAATGAAAAGGTAAATTAATGATCTATTCCCAAATATTTTATATAATTTTTTTGTTTGCTTTCCCTTCGATTATTATTGTTGGTGCATTTGGTATTCTCTTATTTCCGATATTAATAACTTTTTTTTAATACTTAATTTCAATTTATTTGTTTTCAGCTATATTGATATTTGATTAACATATTTCTATAAACTTATCTCCTGATATGTGTACTAGTGCATCATCTGCGGATAATCGAATTTCACAATATCATTAATGTAAATTATGAACAATATTGGTCCTAGAACTGAGTCTTGTAGAACACCTAATAATATAATGATTAGGTCAGATGCTCTATCACCAACTTTTGTAGTTTGATATCTATTATTTAATTTAAACAATTTCAAAGCACATTTCAATTCCAAGCAAGTGCTGTACAGTACAGCAATGGCAACTCTGATTTAATCTGTATCAAATTATTAAATAATTAGTTAAAAATATAATATTATACCTAATTAAAAATCCATTATAAATAATGTGGTCAATTATTCTATGTATATATATTCTATGTATTCTATCATTAATAAAATAGAAGTTCTTTGACTTGAATGGAAGGTGTGATAACAAAAATATAGGGAGAATGCAACGCAAAGGATACTTAAACAACTTCAAGAGACAAGCTAAGGTATGTTAATTTGATATATGTTTTGAAATATGAACCATTCTGGAAAACAGTTGACACCATTGAATATTTTACTGGAATGTGAATTGAACCCCTATCTTTTATTGGATTTTTAATATAAAAAATATAGCACTGAAGCAAAATACGTGTTTAAATGAAATCTGGCTTTTCCCCTACAGTACATTAGATTTTTGTAAAAAAATATAGCCCAATTGCGATACATTTTGCAAATCTATTAAGGGAAGGAGAAAGAAGTTAGAACATTAAAGTGTAAGAAATCAAAAAGAATCCGATTACTTAACACAAAAATGTATTATCGAGCAACTACCGTGATTAAATTACTAAAAATCCAATGTAAAATTGATGTCAAGGTAATGCAGAAAAGCTTTATTTATTTTTTATTATTTAAAAGGTTTATTATTAATATAAAAATAAACAAATAATATTTATAATTTTAAACATATCTTGTACTTACGCAACATATTTTAGTGATTTATTTTCTTTTAGAAATTTTTAACTAAAAAGTTTTTCTCTTTGTTACTACCTCTATAATTTTGACTTTTCGATCAACTAGAATTACTAGAAGCATTTAATCTTGTAAATTTACTTTCATTTGTAACCTCAATTAATCCACATAGACAGTGAGTACATTTATATATAGAGTTCTTTTATACGCTTTCACACATCACGCGAAACATTCTACTTACAACAGAAGATTCATTAGGCAATGTGAGAACTGTTTATTTACACAACCAAATTGATGATTATCAATTTACAAATGTAGTAATTTTATCAAACCCTCAAACACATATTTAAAGAGGTATTTTTAAAAAATATTTTTTTAATTGATATAAATTAACTTTGTTAAAACCACTTATTTATTGAAAAAAAATCAACTTGTTTCAAAGCCAATGGCTTCTTCGTCAGGATAACAAATATAATATTTAAAATTCGAAGTATAGATCAAAATATTAAATGGAAAATGATAATATAAAGTACCTAATTAACATGAAAATAAATTTAAAAGATAACTATTTGCAAAAAGGACCTGATTATTTATAATATTCAATTTACTATTTACATTCTTTCTTATTTCCAAAATTTCTAATTTAAATTGAATATTATAAATAATCAGGTCCTTTTTGCAAATAGTTATCTTTTAAATTTATTTTTATGTTAATTAAGTACTTTATATTATCATTTTCCATTTAATATTTTGATCTATACTTCGAATTTTAAATATTATATTTGTTATCCTGACGAAGAAGCCATTGGCTTCGAAACATGTTGATTTTTTTTCAATAAATAAGTGGTTTTAACAAAGTTAATTTATATCAATTATAATTATGTTACCACAAAATAAATTTGCTACATTTGAAAAAGAAAATATTTTTTTAGTTTGAGAACCGCGGGTGTTGGCAGTCTGCGGCAACTTCCTGTATGGAGTGAACACTTAATGAGCTTCCCGGATCGCGGATGTTTCGGCAGTTCTTGGGGTAAAGTTGGAGTGTGCAAAGAGTAAATACAGCCACTCGAATCGGGGTTGCAGCAGAAATTATTGGCAAGTTGCTGGAGTCAATAGCAGATATCCAAAAATCCTCCGTCATAACTTTGCCATATTAATAATTAATGAATATCTCATATATAAATGCGAGCGTGACGCGCACGTTCCCGATTTTTTACGAAATATATTATGAGCACCTCAAAAATTAAAGACAAAGAGCTTTGTCGCCGTTCTACATCAATAAGGGTCGGTTGTTTGATCAGCAGAGTAATAATTAAGCAAAAAATTTAGATTTTTACGAAAACATGTTATGATTGGTGTAAAATGCAAGAATCTATGCTTTTTTCTTAATTATTACATTTACTCTTAATCAAACAGCCGGCCCTGAGCGTAGGTACTATGATAGTGTACCTTTGCCTAGTACTAATTCAAGGATTGATTTTAATTATCAAATAATATTATATCAAATATAACAAATGTGACCACCTCAGTGTGTACAATGTGTACATTTATCGTATAACTTTTTTTTCGAAAATAATCATTATTTGTCTGGGTTATTTTTTTACTATTATCATGACAAAATAACACTTTTTGAAACCTAGTAAATGATTTTTGCCGGACAAACATACCTTTATTTAAATAGTGCCATAAACAAAGTAAATAATAAATTTTATTAAAATGAATTATCCCAAAGGATTTGTGACAAATATTTAAAATACATTTTTTTGTATTTTATATTGTGCAACCACGAATGAGTCTACCATCTCTGAGTGCCGATATAGGTTGAATGAACAGTTGCGTCATTCTGTTCTGCAATAAAAAAAATTTTTACGACGAATCTCTGAAATAAATCGAATGCACGTACATACGTCAGCAAATATATTTTTCCTAATTTAAAAATAATGTAAATCTGTTGAGATATCCTTTTACTTAAATTAAGTAGAAATACGGACACGGAATGCGAATCAATGTTACAAATTCCAAATTAGAAAGATTAGAAAAATTAGAAAGTTTTCGACGCTAACGCATCATCTTCAGTAATGGTACTAATACTAAACATAAGACTTAAGGATGGAGTGAGGAGTGGGGTGGAGATAAAGTCCGAAGAATATGCGGGCGTGGTCATGAGGCGCAGAAGAGGCCAAATGATGGAGTTTGAGTATTGATTATATTTTTGTTACTATTAATCGCTAAGTTTTCTAAAATATTTAGTATTTTTTCCTTTTTTACGTATATTTAATAAATCAACGCTATTTCTGTCGAAACGATGACCTTGTTGTATGGTCTGCCATTTCTGAATTGATTTTAAAATAGCACTGAAATTTGATGACCATATTACCGAGAGAAGACTTTGGATACATTTTATCGTAAAAATTGTCACCAAAACTCAAAAGGATAATAAAGAAAGGAAGATTTATGATTCTGGACAGTGGCATGTTACATTGAACAGGAATTCTCCGTAAGCAGAGTCCCCTAAAGAGCACAAAGTCCTGCCATATAAGACAACAAGATCTTTGCCAAGAGAAAGACGGAGAAGCAAAACGGATATTGGAAGGATAAAGAAGGATAATGAAGGATATGTAAAGGTAAGTATATATCAAGGTAGTCGAATGCCCGATAAACCACAACGAGGACGTCCAGGGACAATCCTGTGTTTATTCTGTCAAAAATGTTTGTAAACAAGGAAACAATGTTCCATTACAGATTAATACAAATAGTGCACAGATTTTTTTTTTATATTGTGTCGTATAATTATAAATAATTTCAAATAAATCACAGTTTGTTTTTCAAATATATAGTTGCAATTAATTCTAAAAATGTGTGTAATGACAATATATTGTACATAGTAAAAAATAATATTGCGACCTGATCAGCCATATATATTTGAAGGCGTCCCTATAAAAAGGGCCTATGTAGTACATCACATCACAAAGCGATTTTATTGTTTTAAAATGCTCCAAATATGATGGATACCGACAGTTCGACGATATCACGGGATTGCTTAACAACATGTAACAAGTAATGTCCATAATTGGCAAGTGAATATTAGAAAATAAAAATAAAATTATTAATATTTTTTATCCCTCCTGTAAAAGTTTGTTTATGCGTATAGACCCTTATTATAGGGATGCCTTCATTTTTAGACCCAAATAACGAATAAAAACTCTTTCTAAGAAAATCATTTGTGAGTAGGTGTACTCGTATGTCATTATCTAGTACATCGTTAGCTCTACTATGTACCAAAAAATCATATTCTGGGACTTTCCATTATTATTTTAGAATGAAAAGAGATACACTTGTATTTAATATATTTTTTACAGCATAAACAAAATTTAAAAGATTTCAATGGATCTGTATGTAATACACGAGTATAATATGCGAGAATATATACACAAATAATTCATATTTATTATGTAAACTTAAACTAAAATTATGTACATTGTGATAATATTAGGTCCTTACATATGAAATTGACGTTTAGTATGGGAGGAACATAAAGCCGATTTTTTTTATTATAATATATTTATTTAATCAAAGTATGTACCATTGCTATCTATGCACTTTTGCCATCTCATAGGTAGTTCATCGATCCCTTTACTAAAAAAACCATTCGGACGGGAATCAATAAAATCTTTGAAGGCGGTTTGGACTGCCCCATCGGAGTTGAATTTTTTCCTTTGCAAGAAGTTATCCAAATTTCGAAAAAAATGGTAATCTGTTGGGGCAAGGTCCGGAGAGTACGGTGGATGTCTTAGACATTCCAATTGCAGCTCCTCTAATTTGGTAGCCGTCTGTTGTGCAGTGTGTAGTCTAGCGTTATCATGAAGCAGCAGTGGCCTAGAGCGATTAACCAGCCTCGGTTGTTTAGCAGCTAGCTTTTCCATCATGGTTTGCAGTTGCTGACAATAGACATCTGCCGTAATCGTCTGGCCAGATTTAAGAAAGCTGTAGTGAACGACACCAGCACTAGTCCACCAAACGCTCACAAGTAACTTTTTTGGAGTCAATTTTCGCTTGGGGCATGGTTTGGCTGGTTCGGCAGGGTTCAGCCATTGCGATGAGCGCTTCCGATTATCGTACAGGATCCACTTTTCATCACAGGTAATGATTCGATTTAAAATCCCTTCATTATTGTGCCGGTTGAGTAATGCAACGCAGCAGTCAACGCGCGTTTGTTGATTTGCTTCACTCAATTCGTGAGGTACCCACCTTTCAAGCTTTTTCACCTTACCAATTTGCTTCAAGTGGATTAAAACAGTTTTATCACTAACACCGCAGCCTGCAGCTAACTCGGATGTGGTTTGCGATGGATCCGCTTCCACAATAGCCTTCAATTCTTCATTATCAACTTTGGTCTCCGGCCGTCCACGGGGCTTGTTCTGCAGGTCGAAATTTCCAGAACGAAAACGTTGGAACCAAAAACGCACTGTGTTTTCTTTTGCGGCACCGTCGCCATACACATCATTAATCCTTCGAGCCGTTTCTGCAGCACTGGTGCCACGGTGGAACTCGTACTCGTTAATAACGCGATATTTCAAGTTTTTCATTTTATAAACTGAGTGACGCAAAGAAAAAAACAATTGAGGAAAAAACAAATGAATTATAATTTTCAAAACACAAATACATGAGTAAATAGCTGTATAAATTTGGATTTGGAATTCCTAACCAATGACAAGATATTTGAGATCAAATTTGCCAGTACGGAAAAACGCCAATTTCATATGTAAGGACCTAATATTATGTGAAAAATTAGTTTCGTAATTTTTTTTTCTTAATTATATTTTAAAATAATAATACTGCTTACATTTATTTGTTATTTATAATAATTATAACGTTTTCAATGCTGTACTTTCAGTAATATTACTAATATATACTAAACTTAGACTAAGGGAGTATCTACTAATTAAGGTTGAGGGGTAAGTGGGAGAACAAGTCGGGTGGGTGTAGGGGCGGGGTCAATAAGCGTAGAAAAGGAGACGTAATAGGCGTTTGAACATTAATTAAATTTTTGTTACAATCAATGCTATATTTTCGAAAAATCTAGTATCTTTCCTGTTTTGAAAATATGTGAATACACTATCATCTACACCGCCATTTCTGAATTGATGCAAACGTTTTTGATTTAAGTGTTTATAAACAATGTTACCAATAAATTAGATTAAATTAATATAATTTGAATTCAGTTGCGGCTGTCACCGTATGTTATTCTCTGCTGTCAATGCTGTTCGTTGGTGACGGAGTTCCTCTAAAAAACAGTTTGTAAAGAGTCGGCTCTGTGTTCCAACCGTAGCTGTACGCTAATACCAGCACCCGAAGTCTCAAGGGAGGATTGAATCCATGGACATGGCCTTTGGCGAACATTGGAAGCGCTAAAACAATGCGCCAACCCGAACAGTATTCGGTATGAATTATTGCACTGGACTCGCAGACAGTTGTACGTCATTACGTCAGTCATGTTTTATTCACCGGTTACTCGTAAAAAACGGTTTAATCCAAAGGGATTAGTTACAAATATAACTTTTTCCACCCTTTTCAAATTCAGCTCCATCCAAATATTAAATATACATTTTTTATTCGTAAACAAAACTTATATATAAATAGATTACTTGTTTAAGACCACTAATGCGTTTAACACTACACAACTAGTTTCGACAACTACCGATGTTGTCATCAACGGGTGATGTTTAAACTCATTAGTAGTCTTAGACAAGTAATCAATTTATATATAATTGTAATGTCATTCCACAAAGTTAACGCCAATTCAATAAATAACATAAACGAAACAATGTATTTAATTATTATGTTATAATTTGCTTAATACGCAGGGCTTTGTTGAGTTATCAATCGACAAATATATTGCAGAAACCAAGTTACCTATTTTGGTATTCTGTGCTATTATTATTATAAGTTATAAATTTAACCTGATGATAAGAGAGTCTTTCTAGAACTTTTAAAACTACAAAAGTGATAAATATAAGTCAATGTAAATTAAAATGATCGTAATCCAGTTCATCCTTTTGTCTCAGCATAGAATTAAAAATGCCATACTTGTCTTTAATCAATGAATATTGAAAACATACAGCGAACTGTAATTATTCTTTAGCCTATGTAGCCTTTGAATAGGCGCATTGGTGTAATAATTTGTATTTGCCTCTTTTATATGGAACAACACCAATAACCTGGTATAGGGCTTTCCATTTAAGAAAGATAATCGAATAAGTATGTGTTAGCAGTACGTACAACGCACATTGACTCGTTGTATTGATATTTAGGAGTATAAACACTAACACAACGAAACAATGTGCTTTGTACGTAAGGTTTACATTTACTGATTCGATCGTCTTTCTTGAATTGAAGGACCTATAGTCTGGGTGGGAAAATAGTAGGATATCAGTTTCGACAAATCCAGGACTTTAAGCCAGTCGTTATTATAAGAGCACTTGCACTAACAAATTGTTTTGCGAGTTAGTGTTAGTGTGTGTATTATATTAATCATTATGTGAAGGTGTATTATAAGAAATGAATTAATTTAAAAAAAACAGTATCGTATAAAATAATAAATCACTGAATATTATTCAACGTTTGTACATAGTCATTAATTTATTACAGATGCAACCCAGAATACGGAAAACCTTTTAAAATAATGTCAGAGGCTGATAATCAAAGTAAACGTATTCCTCCAAAGTTCTCGATAAAGTATTCTCGTTCCAGAAATATTTTTCTACAATACGTTTCGAACGTGCATACATTATAACGTAGACGTGCTTACAAGGCAACATAAATTTTGAAAAATTGCATGCCTTTCTTTCTTTAAATATATCTAAGATTCATGGAGATATTAAAATTCAGTTGAGAATTCTCAGTCACGCTTGCGAAAAAGGTTCAATGTTTCGCAAGAGCGCAACAACCCCGAGCTTTTATCAAAATTATGAGGAAATACATAAAAAAAATAAATTACAGTGGCGCGGCTAGATTTATAATTACAACATCTAACTTATTTTGAAAAATATTAATATTCATAATTCTTTCGTAGCCATGAAGTAAGTATATCTTCTTTAAAATATTTTATTATCTCTTCAAACGTTTTACACAATTGATTCCACGTTAAACCTACAAAATTATCTTTGTTGTATTGAAATTAAATACATAATATAAATACATTTAATATATAACTGTATATGATTTAACTAATATACGTATATAAACATGTTTATGTGCTAGTACACAAATTAATTAACTATTCTATCATTAATCAAATCCACTCGTAATTTAAGTCGTCTACTCAAAAATAAATTTATCACGTACCTGCGTTAGTCGATATTAAAGTATGCCTAGATTAATTTTTTTAAATATATTTTCTTTTAGTTTTTTTATTCATTGATTCGCGTAGAATTTATTTCCGGAAATGGTGGAACAAGTGTTTTTATGTGTTTATGAATAAAGTGTTAAAAAACACTTTAGAGGGAAGATATTATAATACTCTTACACCTCATATTTTCAGTCGTGGAGAACGGTTAAGGCATTTGCCTATACATATCTGACGAAGATTTCCTCTGAGAACATAGTTTTTAATGCTTACGGCTGCGTTTTTTTTTTTAAGTCTGGATTATAATAAATTAAATTTCGCAATCCGAGAACCTGTGATGTACAAAACTCTGTAAATTTGTCCAAGGCACAAACTGTTTTACTTATTATTTGTAAAGTCCGTTAAGTGCTGCCGATAAAGCCAGGCCAGATAAAACATGGCAGATGTGTGAACACCGGAATGGTAAAATTTAAAAAACTATTGATCGTGTTAGTTCAGATTATCGTGTTAGTTGTCAATCTGCGATTGACCCTTAATGATTATCATCCTCATTGACAAAATTTGGCATCTTCTTGAGCTCAGTTGAGCTCCTTTTAAATTAAATTAATTTTTTCATCATTGAATAATAGGTTACACGGAAACACAGGTCGTAGTTAATACTGGCCTAGACAGCGGGTATGCTACTAGAAATCTTTTGAAACTATTAATTTCATAAAACCGAGTTCAATGAGATCTAAAGATTTCTCGAATAGAAAATGCACCGAGTAAAAGTATCATTTCATTATCCAATGAAAATTGGATTATGAAATGATACTTTGATAAAAATTGATAAAAAAAAAAGATTGATAAAAATAAAAAAAATTTAAAAAAATGGAATGGAATGGCATTTTGGAGCTTATACAAAGAGATATCGATTGCTGCGTTATTTATTGAGATGTTCTAGTCCTTTAACTGAAGGAGGAGAACTTTGTGGAAATTCGGGGATCCAAAATAACTCGTTATTCTTTTGTAATATGTATAATTTGACTTGTAACAATGGAGTTAACGAGATGATATTAAGATGATTTCAGATAGCTAACAAGTTTTTACTTACGTGGTAGTTGAATTGTAAGAGGGCGCGTCAATATGGCGCATCCCTCCCTACTTGTGCCCATTTACTCTCTCATACTGATCTCTATCATTCATTCTGATAGACGTTCATCCAGAGATATTATTTTTATATATGCGCAGAACAGGAGAATGTCCTACATTCATGCACCACAACGAATTGCTGAGAGAATGCAATGAACGCCTTGAATCGCGAAAGCTAGAGCATCTAGTGATATTGGGGATCAAAATCGTAAGAAACATGATTGACTCTTTGAATCTACTAGAGAATTATAGCAAAAACGTAACAAACAAATATTTTATTAATCGAAGTAATGCATTATTCCATGTCCCAAAATTCAGAGAGGTTGTAATGAATAGGCACACTATTATGTATACTGTACAACTTTCAACCGAACTAAGCTATCATAATGATGTATTTAATTGGCATTTAAATCATCATATAGAAGATCACTTTCATATAACGTAAGTAATTTCCTCATAAATTGTACGGTAAATGAATTAATATAATTATTAAAAAAATATATTAAAAAGTTAAGTTCTTCCAAAGGATTTAGCGGCGGACTGTTATCGATCATAGTTTCTCTAAAATCTTTAGAGTGCACGAAGCGCGGAAGATTTATCAGTGCATTCACGAATGCAGAGATATGCAATGCAGACATTTTCACCTGGGAAATTTACAGGCTTAAAGTGCCAAAGTTAGCAGTGCTTCGCCGCGATAGGGCAAAGCAGAGGGCGATAAGGATTTTAAGTATTTCAGGTTTGAATGAAATTTGTGAAAAGCAATTTGTTTTGCTAGTTCCGCCCGCAAATTAAATGCCAAGATATTGGTAGAAAGAAAAAGAATTGCAAAGAAATAATGAATGTTTGATAAAGAACAAGTTTTGAAGTTTAGAAGATCAGAAATGTATTAGGCGATCATTTAAGTGTTTGAATAATTATCTAGGTAGGATTTTTTTGTGTGTACATATTGCAGAAAATGCATTTAAATTCACCGAGTGATGAGAATAGTAAAGTTACTAATTATTAATGAATACAAACAAATCTTCTTTGCAACTAACTAACAAACCATGACACCGTTACCAGAGGGGCATTCAGAGAAGATAGAAAGCCACACTCTTCTGTACCGGCACACCACTTTGCTTCGTTCGCTTTCATAAATCTTCTCATGCGCGCCCATCTTTAAAAAAAAAAATCGATAAGATGAGGAATCGACAGAAAAGTGAAATGAGCACAGCAGTCACCCCCCAAGGGGAGGCCCTCCGAAAATTTCGCAAAGTGAGACCCACACTCGAATGAAAGCAAGCTCTAAAATGGGACAGATTGTTCACCCAGATCTTTGGTGGTTGAAGCTTCTTATTTTTGATATTTTTGCTGCTAACACTCGCCTCATAAATTTTTATTTTTTTTATTTAAAAATATAATGGAAACATGAAAAGATTTACGGATAATATATTTTACATGATTCAATACAGGAATATAATTTATTTTTTATAATTAGCCGAGTTTTAGCATTTTTTCACAACTGTTTTGAATTTGACAGTAGTCAGTTGTTTGGTCTTTTGTGGTAGGTCGTTGTATAGTTTTAATCCGTTGCAAATTAGTCTGATTGTCCTGTTTTTGTTTTCGCGTGTGTCATGTGAGAGTTTTGTGCCGTTCTAGTATTGTGTTGGTGTTTTTCGTGTGTTTTGTTTAATTTTATGTCTTCGTCTTGTATTTCTTTACCATCTTTTCCTCACTCATCATTCCACACGGCCAAACTATCTCAGCTATCCCTTCTTTATCCTATCTACTACGCTACAGCCAGCATCTAATTATTTCATTCTCCACTCTCTCGTAAATAGATTTTTCGCACATAGGTACGTCTAAGCGACGAAATTTCTACCGCATTAAGTCTAGTTTTGTTCTACTTTGTTTCAATGTAGAATTGCCTGTTTAAGAATTAATGGTGTTATCAAAAAAAATAATTTATATCCAAAAAAATTACATGTTACATAGCTTGTGATCAGCTAAGAAGATTAGTCGAAATACGAATAATATGAATTATTAAGAAGTAGGTGTAAGGGCAAATGAAAGTGAAAAAATTTACCGAATTTATATAAACTAATATGCTGTCATTTATATGTTAGAATATATTAAAAATAAAAGCTTAGTTACTTGAATAAATTTGAGAGTATCTAGCAAAACCATTACTAACAATTCACAAAACGAAAGTGATGTATTTTTAAATAATTATCTGGCAAAAGTTGTCGTTTTAAAATTGATAACCGCCTTTGAAAACATATTTGTTTGTTAAAGAAGAGTTTTATCGAAAACTCGTAAATTTTAAAATAATCATCCTCATTATATAAGTATTCTGTCACGTTATTTACATTTAAGGAACATTTTTAATTTAATTTAATTTTTTGATGTTGGCACACAGCACTAAAACTACTGGGCTTGAGGAAATCGTTGAAGGATGCGTTGTGACCCCACCTGGAATCAAAACCCTGGTGTGAAAAGTCAGTGACATGCCCACAGGATATACGAGGACCACTAAACTAATCTGTTTCTTCAATATCTACTTGTTATTACCAGCTTTTCCATAGAAAAGTAGAATATTCCATTTTAGCTTATGTCAAAACAGTTATTACAACAATTCAAACAAAATTCTGATAATTTCATCTACGATAATTATTATACTCATAAACAGCTAAAACTATTTAAATTAATAATTCAAGGTTGTAAATGATGAGAGCAGAATCTGATAAAACATTAATGGTATTACGAATAAATTCACTACTTTTAAAATAAAATAAATGATTTTTGAAAGAAGCCATTAAATGCTATCGGATAATCTGGAGCGTGGGGATAATCTACTAAGAAAGTTATTGAAACACGAATGGTGTCTTCTCGAAACAAATACCCAAGTTTAGCAGTTTAAAATCCAGTGCGAAAACGAAGTGAACCTCAAATTGCGTTATCAGTTTAAAACTTTATCTGTCTCTCGAAAAATGATATCGAGTGCCGCCACAAAAAACAATCGATCAATTAACTACTACCCGAGTGCCATAAAGTTAGTTACAAGAATGTTTACGCAAAAAGATTAAAGCCTCTTTGGGACTTGTCACATCGAGGGTAATCCTTCAAGTTAACAAGACGAGCAGGAGGCTCTGCCAGCTTAATGTAATTAATATTCAAATTTCAATAATCGATTTCCACTAATTACTTTATCAAAAATTTTTGTCATCAATCACCGATGCTTTTGAGCCGAACCATTTAGTTTTCATACTGGATGGGATCTTGAAACGTGTGACGAATTTCCTTCATATTAAATATTTTTTGGATGTAAAAACCTTGTCACTAGATTTTATTACAAAGCTCGGAGAGCTCGACGGAATTTTAGTTTTCAATAAAGCTACAGTCTGCTATATACAGGTGACCAACCAGCTGAAAAACAAACAAATTTTTAGTCGCTCATTTTTCTATGATGAATATCGATTCCAGTTGGAGAGGCGAGAAAATATCCTACATACTTAAGTTCATGCTTTTGTGTGTACAATTTACTAGTTAAAAAAGAAACCATACCAATCCTTTTATTTTCATTTCTATAGTTTCATGATCTTCAAGTCAGTCTGTATGAATGCAATATTTGTAGAATTAAAATTGTAAATGGCTTGCACCTATTATTATTCGTACTAGCAAAATGGGAAATATTAACGCTATGACTATATGACTCGTTCTTTTAAAAAAAAGACATGTGGACACGGAATGCATGGCATATCAATATTCTGACTATTCTCAAAATAAACTTGTGTAATGAAATAAATGCTTGCGCTACGAAAATAGGACTAACTTGCTGGTGTCCTGGAATGGGCTTGAACCACCGATCATCAGATCACTAGGCGAGCGTCATGACCACTACAACACCAAGCTACTCTTCTTTGGGCGCTTTTTTAATACGTGGAAGTGTAAAGTATGTTGAGATAATATTATGTACTTTGTAGCAGAATATATATGTTTTAAATTTCAACAATTCAGCAAGCCACGAGGTTCAATTACTAGATATTATCATCTTCATATTATCAAAACGCATCGAAATAATTAAATATCGAGTAAATAAGATTAAAAAATACATATATCGGTAATGGAATGAATTACATAGATAGATTGTGAGTTAAATTTAAAATCAAAACCAAATTTATAAATCAATTAGAAAGACATAGAAATATCAAACAAACGAAAAAATATCTTTGCCTCCTATCCGGGGCAGGTGCGTTAACCAATTACGCTATAGCGGCCTTGTACATTTCTGTGAATATATCGACCTTATCTGTAAGTCTTATTTATTAATTGATCAACACATATTTATCAATTTTTAGATCAATCCACTTTTTCTGGTACGGTAGGCACAAATTACTTTATGTAACTGCCGCTAGGGGATGCCAGAATTAATTTTAAACACATTTGATACAATACACATATTAGGTCCTTACATATGAAATTGGCGTTTAGTATGGGAGGAACATAAAGCCGATTTTTTTTATTATAATATATTTATTTAATCAAAGTATGTACCATTGCTATCTATGCACTTTTGCCATCTCATAGGTAGTTCATCGATCCCTTTACTAAAAAAACCATTCGGACGGGAATCAATAAAATCTTTGAAGGCGGTTTGGACTGCCCCATCGGAGTTGAATTTTTTCCTTTGCAAGAAGTTATCCAAATTTCGAAAAAAATGGTAATCTGTTGGGGCAAGGTCCGGAGAGTACGGTGGATGTCTTAGACATTCCAATTGAAGCTCCTCTAATTTGGTAGCCGTCTGTTGTGCAGTGGTGGTCTAGCGTTATCATGAAGCAGCAGCGGCCTAGAGCGATTAACCAGCCTCGGTTGTTTAGCAGCTAGCTTTTCCATCATGGTTTGCAGTTGCTGACAATAGATATCTGCCGTAATCGTCTGGCCAGATTTAAGAAAGCTGTAGTGAACGACACCAGCACTAGTCCACCAAACGTTCACAAGTAACTTTTTTGGAGTCAATTTTCGCTTGGGGCATGGTTTGGCTGGTTCGGCAGGGTTCAGCCATTGCGATGAGCGCTTCCGATTATTGTACAGGATCATCACTTTTCATCACAGGTAATGATTCGATTTAAAATCCCTTCATTATTGTGCCGGTTGAGTAATGCAACGCAGCAGTCAACGCGCGTTTGTTGATTTGCTTCACTCAATTCGTGAGGTACCCACCTTTCAAGCTTTTTCACCTTACCAATTTGCTTCAAGTGGATTAAAACAGTTTTATCACTAACACCGCAGCCTGCAGCTAACTCGGATGTGGTTTGCGATGGATCCGCTTCCACAATAGCCTTCAATTCTTCATTATCAACTTTGGTCTCCGGCCGTCCACGGGGCTTGTTCTGCAGGTCGAAATTTCCAGAACGAAAACGTTGGAACCAAAAACGCACTGTGTTTTCTTTTGCGGCACCGTCGCCATACACATCATTAATCCTTCGAGCCGTTTCTGCAGCACTGGTGCCACGGTGGAACTCGTACTCGTAATTAACGCAATATTTCAAGTTTTTCATTTTGTAAACTGAGTGACGCAAAGAAAAAAACAATTGAGGAAAAAACAAATGAATTATAATTTTCAAAACACAAATACATGAGTAAATAGCTGTATAAATTTGGATTTGGAATTCCTAACCAAAGAGAAGATATTTGAGATCAAATTTGCCAGTACGGCAAAACGCCAATTTCATATGTAAGGACCTAATATATTATATTCAAGTTTTCTTCATAAAATATGAACCAGTAAAATAAAGATTTTCTGAGGATGTACCAAGAAGAAAGAAAATTTTTCGAGTCATTAATAGCACACTGATAGTTTTTCAACTATAATTAAAATAAATCACTCAAGTGGTTTTGTATGATAATACTTGTCTTGCACGCAGAATTTCATAGTAAAATAGTATGTTATAATATTCCTCGTCAAATTAATTGTACATGATTAAAAGGACATTGTGGTAAACAATGCACAAGACTCAAGCTTGATAAAAATTAAATACCCCGTAATTTTATGTACAAAATATTTTAAAATACTATTTTTCTCATAAATATACACATACAAAACAAGCTGTAACTGGTCACAAATGGGGGTACTTTTACATGCCGGTTTCTAAACAATAAGTATTTACTTATTTATAGCCGACACCCATGAAATAGTAATAACGACCTTTATCAAAATATCAAAGTCTCCAATTATCGTCCTATATGTATTTTATCCACCATACCTAAACTGTTTGAAAGTGTTGTTCTAGAAAATATTTCGAACGATATAAATAAAATAATTGTTCCTAATCAACATGGTTTTACACCTGGAAAATCTACTTTAACGAATCTTTTATTATATCAAAGTTACATTACTAATGCTTTATCGCAGAAACTACAAGTTGACTCTATATACACTGATTTCAGTAAAGCGTTTGGTAAGGTGGATCACAACATATTGTTATTCAAACTTAATAAAATAGGTATAAGGGGAAAATTTTTAAATTGGATAAAATCATATATTTGTAATAGAGAACTATTTGTAAAAATAAATTCTTTCTCTTCCTTTAAGTTTAGAGCAACCAGCGGTGTCCCACAAGGTTCTCATCTAGGACCTATCTTGTTTTTATTATTTATTAATGACATTATTACTGTTTTTCATGATGTGAACATTTTAATTTTTGCTGATGACATGAAAGTGTTTAAAGTGATACGAAATATTCAAGATTGCCAAAAGATCCAACTTAATTTGGCCAATCTGAATTACTGGTGCAGTACTAATAAACTCCTTCTAAATATTGACAAATGCCAAATTATACGCTTTCATACAATTAAAAATCCTATCATTTTTAACTACTCGATTAATGCCACTCCCTTGAAAACCGTTACTGAAATTAATGATCTTGGCATTTTATTTGACGAGGAATTATCATTCGTAAACCATATCAATAATATAGCAAACAAGGCTATGAAAACACTTGGCTTTGTTCTGCGCTCTTGTAATTCCTTCACAAATATTCAAACGGTCAAACTCCTTTATTGTTCTCTTGTTAGAAGTCAAATCGAATACAACTCATCTATCTGGTGTCCCTATTACAATGCTCATGTTCATACAATAGAAAGAATTCAACATAAATTTTTACGCTACATAAATTTCCGTCTCCATATCCCAATAGAAAATCTTAACTATACAAACTTATTATATTTTACCGGTTTATTGCCACTATCGGACAGGAGAGTTTTATCCGATCTGATTTTATTATATAAAATTGTAAACTCGCATTACCACAGCCCTGAAATTTTGTCCTTAATAATGTTCCATGTACCCAGTCGAACTACTCGAGTGCCGACGCCTTTTTACTGTGACAATACTAGAACAAATGCTCACTACAACTCGTTAGTACCTAGAATACACAGGTTAGGTAACAATTATACAAATATAGCGGACGTGTTTGGTTCTGGCCTGTCACAGTATAGGGGCGCGATACCGAGAGCGCTTCATTCCGCCATAATGTAAATTATATACACTTTCTTTTTTTTGTTTTTCTCTCTGTTTATATTATTTTTGCAAATAACTGTTATATACCTACATATGTAAAAGCTTATTTAGGCGTAAATGAATAAATGAATAAATAAATATTTGAACATTTAAAAAAAATTTTAATCTAAATAAACCTTGTCGATTGGATATCGTTGCCACCTTCGGGTTGCTGGCCTGGGGTTCAAGCCCCATATCCGGCCGTTTAATCTCATTTTAGCCGTGAATTCGAATGAAATGACGGACGTTACACGAAGTTACGGGGATATATAGACGGACAGACAACGAAATGATCATGTTTGATGGTTTAAACAGAAACCGTTGTAAAATGTGTGGATGTAATTATTAAAAATAGGCATGGTATATGTTGTCTTTTAGTCTTCATAATTGCCTTATAAACTTGAAGGTATATTGAAATAAAAAACTTTAAAAAAATATTCGTGTTTACTATTCCAAAATTTTGTTCAACCGTCAACAATACGCCTGTAAAGATAAAGTTGACGCTCAAAGTGCAAAAGTTTACAAAACTTTCTGTTTATTATGGTGAATGACAAGGAGGCTTCCATCTGAAGTTCGGTTGTAAAGTAATTAGTTTCCTGATGGAGCCGAGTCATGGCCAAGTCTAAAGAAAATTGCACAACAAAATCAACTTGAGAAGTTTTTTTAAATTTTGTGTTAGCAGGTAGAGTTTCAGCATTTACACTGACTACGCGTATTATTAATGTATTTTTATTATTTCTTCAAAAATAGCAAAATAATTTTGTGGGGACATTATAAATACAATTAGTAAAAATGAACTTTGTTTTCACCACTTTTGTATTGAAAAATATCAACATATTTCAGAGCCCATGGCCCCTTCGTCAGGTTATACTCGTACAATTGTATCCTGATGAAGGGGCCATAGGCTCTGAAACATGTTGATATTTTTCAATACAAAAGTGGTGAAAACAAAGATCTTTTTTATTTGTTATATATTTATTACGATTATTCAAATATTTTATTTATTTATTTTAGTGTAATATCATCAATAATTACAGACAAAAACATATACTGTATACTATTGATTGATTTGGCATTAAAATTGTTGGGTTTATTCGTGAGGATCATTAAATGGATTGATATCTAATTGAGTTTAATTATATTTTATTATATTAAAACACGGATCGCCACGGCTTGTCGCTAATCTCATACTGGTAGAAACGTAAAAATAAAACTGAACTCCCACCGCGGCGTGGTTTTATATTTATATACAAATGCTGGTATTTTCGTACTTTCTAGATTATTATAGCGTTTATAAGAAGGTCCTCGTCGCTTCTCAGTTATTCTAGGAGTTTGTAGACGGTTCCTGAAGTTTATATATAATTGTAGACCATTCTCAATCCTACAGTAGTGTTGTTCCGAGAGACAAATTACCAAAGGTTCGGAAATGCATCTCGTTACAACAAATTACTATTCGAGAATATCAGAATGAGAGATTCTGATCATAATATCTATTCATAATATCATAGATCATATATTCTGATCATCTGACCAATGAGAGATTCTGATGATAGAATATTAGAATCTCTCATTGGCAGTTGAAGTATAGAATAATAATACTTCACCTATGGATTTCAGATTCTAACACTCTTAAAACTCGAGTATTAAATGTAAAATATAATATATACAAGTACAGTTTTTCACACATTTAAATTCATAAAAATTGTAGCTAGAGCTTTTTCATTTCTTAGGTAGTAAAATGACCGTTGAATGTTGAACAAATATTTTTTTTTCAAAAACGGTAGCGGTCTAACATAAAAAAATTATTACGAATACAATAATTTCGGATCACATAGTTTTTGATTATGGGTGGGGCAGGTGTTTTGCAAAAATTTGTTAAAAATCCAGGTAGTCGGAGTCTTTTTATGAAGAGCTACAAAAATAATTTAAGTAGCCTAGACCACAAAACTGCTAACATCCAAAGTTTAAAGAACCATTTACTTGGAAAATTGTATGAAAAAGATCCTCCCGAAGTTTTTGATATAAACTATGAAATATCCTGTATAACATGATTTTTTTATTAAAGAGTTAAGGTTATTATTACAGTTCGCCCTCTACCTCCGCGGGTAAAGGTCGTCCTCCTGATGAGTTGAATAAGAATTTAACGAAACGTCGAGAATTGTTTCTCGGAAAAGCATAAAGTTCGTATAAAATATCCGCAACCAATTACAGTTAAATATGATTTTTTAATTTTTAGTAAAAATTACACAACTCTTGACGCGATATTACAATATTATAGTAATATATATTAATACATGTGTACATCTCAAGCACCACTAATTATGCAATATGTAGTATGCAAATTATACGTCAATTATACAAGAAACACGTCCCTAAAACAATGATACATTTTTTACTCCCTTTATATTAACTCGTGGCGTCTGCTTGCTTGCTTGCCGGCTTGCCGTCAAAAAAACTTTGGATCGATTTTTGACCCTTTTCCCGTGATCCAATCGAGCTAAAACTTGGCAAGTAGACTCGTGGCGACGATCAAGAAGATCTATCAAATTTTAGTTTAAAAAAAAATAATTATAGTATAATTTCGGATTTTTAGAAATTTTATTGGTTTTTTCAAATTGGATCATTAGAAAAGTTTGATTAGCAACGGAGGCCCGATAACATCGCGGAATATTTTCCAAATTTAAATTACTCCTAATAATAGGTACTTCACTACGAATGTCGAAAATCTAAATTGACTGACAAATGTTTTTAGAATTTAATCTTCAAAGCATGAAGTTTCTTATCAAAGCTCAAAACATTTGACTTTTTAGAAATATATTAAATTACTGTAAGTTTAGTGTTATGTTATATGTTTTAATTCGTCTTTAATTGTTGTTTTATTTTACAAAGAAAGGGAGTATAATAAAAACTTGGATTTTATGGGTTACTTTTTTTGTTTCCTACAGTGGATGCTGACAGTCTCTTGATTAACAAGAAATATTTGAATACGCTTTATATAAGAGTTCATGTCCAAGTATTGGCCGTTTTTTTCATATCTTCGTAAGACTTGTTACAGCAGATTTCGCCACAGAAATTTGTCTCCATATATCAGACTCTCACCCTCCATGTTTTGATGTGAACGTGCATTAATTGCATGTGCAATGAATTCTTGTGCTTTATCATGGTCTTTTATTTGTTGCTTTTATATGATGTGCGAGATGTAGTACATACTGTACTCGTGTATTAGTTAGTAGTCATTTAAAAAATTAACAAAGATAGTCCTGTAATTCATCTTCACTGCTGCCTATTAAAAATCGTGTGTGAATTGAATATTGTAAAGTTTCTAACCTCCTTTTATAATCCCACCTTTCCAGCCTTATTGTACTTTCCCCATTATGTATTTTTCATAGATATTAACAAAGTCTAGAGACAGAACCTTGTTGAAGTCCTTTGTGTACTCGAAAGGGTTCAGCGGTTACATCGTTAATTCTTACCATTGCGGAATTTTGTGTTTTAATCAGCTTTAAAACGTTTTTGGTAACATAATTAATTTCAATATTTGCTTAGAATTATCCTATTAAACACCATCAAAGGCCTTTTTTACCCTGGCAGTACTACGGAACTCGGAGATTTTGACAATTCTCACTAATTATCGAAAAAAATTGAATGAATTCATTACCTTTTTAATATATTATAAAGTTAATAATTTTTCTGTTTATCTTTACATACCGACAAATAAAATCTATTTATTGAGAAAATATTTGATAACCAATGGGATACAAACCTGGAACTTTTCCTTTTCGGGGAACCGCGATACCAGTTTCGCCATAGAAACCATTTAAGATTTAGGAAAATTTGAGACATATATTTATTATTCTCGTTTAAATTATTTCTACTATTTAAATTTAAACTAAGTGTAACTTTATAATGCACACACGTTGCGTTAATTTTGTATTAAATTAAATTAAACTCAACGTGTGTGCATTACAAAGTATAATTTAGTTTAAATTAAAATAATCATGTCGCACCACAAAGTAATTGCCTTATCAGTTGATGATATTTCTACTATTCAATTAACAAAAAGATTATTAAGTTTACTGGTGTATTAAACAATGAATAAGAAAATTCTCTAGAGTAATAAGATGTTGCCAGGATAACACATTCGTATCCCAGTGAAAAAAATTTTCGATGAATAGATTTTTTCATCAAATGATTCTTCTTATTAATTTAAAATATCGTAGTATCTATTTTATTAATGTTGCATCCTCATAGTCTCTTGTTCATTAAAAATAAAAAATAAAATAGTTGAGTATATCATTAATCTATTTATCATTTATCTACTTCAAAGTGCAACATGATACATCTATTTTATTTTTGTAAACATTATACTAAACTTTGTACTGTACGTACACTTTTTTAGAATTTTAGAATTATTTTGTCATGACTTTAGATTAGAGGAAGTTAGTCCCGTACATTAAATGTGTAAATATGTTATTATCATCAATTGTAGAAGATAAATGTTTGTTGCTTATTGATCTAGTGGTTAAGATACTTGCCTTGTGATCCAGTGGTCTTGGGTTCGAGTCTCATTCCATACCAACATTAAATTCTGATTTCTCATGGTAAAGGCGTTTGGCTTAGTTTGAAAACAAAAATGTTGATGTTATATTACTTCTCTGTATGCATCGCTTTTTTCTCGATAATTTGTTGTTTTATCACAAATTCAGTTAATTTTTTTTTTGTTTTTTTTTTATATTTTTGATAATGAGTGGGTATATCAGCGAGATGATTCGATAATTTAAATTTTTTTAGTTGACTCCTTTTTATGTTAGAATAGACAAGATATAATTTTTGACTATTTTCCATATTTCAGGATTGAATTGCATACATCTAGCTTCGCTAAGGTTGTTTTATTATTGCTTCTAGAAATTCAGCAGGAATCCCATCCTTTCCAAGTGACTTGCATAGCTTCAATACATATTCTATTCACGATATACAAATACATGAATATACATACATTTATATATATATATATTTGTGAAGTTGTAATTTTTCAGAATAAAGTTCTGTGAAATTTTTAAAACTAAATTAATTAATCATTTAGAAAGACATACAGAAAAATCTAATTCACGAAAAAATATTAGGCTACTACTGGGATTCGAACCCAGGTCACCTCCTTTCGGGGGCCGGTACTCTGACCGTGAATATATCGACGTAGTTTTCATTTTTATTAATTGATTAATTTTTTTTTTGTCCATAAAGCAATCCACTTTTTTGATACGGTAGTTCAAATTACTTTGCAATGCCACCGCTACAGGGACGCCAAAATTAACCATTTTATTTGGTCATATATTTTATACAAAAGATATTATATATATTCAAGAACACATTCATATTTGTGATGTTGTAATTTTTTAGAACAAAGTTCTTCATCCAAGTGAATATAGTTCTTTATCCAAGTCATCTCTGCCTACATATTATAATATCCTATCTTTGTCATGTTATGATGGGATTTATTATTATCCAAAAATGTAACAATTGTAGTGTGGACGCTATCCATTCTCTGGAAATGACCATACCAGTCCCACCTTCGCTATCTACTCCATCGTACAATATCTTTATCCTCACATATCTCTTATTCTGGTGTTCCTCAAGGGATCCATCAGAGTCTTGTCTGCTATCATCCTCAGTGTTTTCATCTCGGATATCCAAAATGTTTGTTTAGTCCTGATTGTGTCTGCTCTTACTTCAACGCCATTTATCGTTATTGGTCTTATTATCAACCGCATTCAGTCTACTTTCATTCCTCTTTTGCCAATTCCAGGCTTCACTTCCATACATAAGGGTTGGCACTAGAACGCCATTATGTACCGCTAGTCTTGCTTCTTTTGACAGATTCTTATTGGCCATAATTGCATTTAGTGCACCATTAACTTTGTTTCCCGCAGTTACTCTCCTTTCGATATCATTCTCAGCCTTGCCGTCTCTACTAAACATACTTCCCAAATAATGAAATGTTGAAATGCGGTCACTAAGACGCTTGTGTGGAAAATCTTGGTCGTAGAGTGAGGAATGAACAAATTAGAAGTGAATGCAATGCTGGCTGTAGTGTGGTAGATAGAATAAAGAAAGGAGTGCTGAGATGGTTTGGTCATGTGGAACGTATGAACGAGGAAAGGATGGTTAAGAAAATATATGAGGCGAATGTTGAAGGCAACAGGAATAGAGGGCGTCCGCGAAAGACCTGGCACGATCAGGTACTACAAGTATTTGAGGATGGCCCTGTTAAAAGCCGCAACAATCGTAGAACGTGTATGAGAAGATGTATGAATGTGGCCGAAGCAAAAGTGGTGTGCCAGGATAGAAGAGTGTGGCGTTCAATCCTCTCTGCCTACCCCTGCAGGGAAACGGCGTGATGGTTAGTTAGTTAGTTAGTTAGTCTTATTATCATCTTGCTCTTGCACTTTCTTACATATATTGTAAGATAAAAAAACAAAACCTTAATATAGAATTTTTTTCATCATATATATTTCATCCAAATATTATATTATTGTGGTTTGAATCAAAAGGATGATTAAAAAATATAAACTTTTGGAAGCAGTTTGGACGATTCGGTAAGGAAGTCTGCATCTTCCCATGAACCGAGCGTAAAGATGTTACACATAAAACATAATAATTTATTTATTCATACGCGCAGCTAAAACCTCAAAATCTTGTGAAAAAACCCAAAAAAGTGGTTCCGAACCTGAAGATAGGTAGGTACCATTAAACATACATTTGCCAAATGGACCGTCGATTTTATTTACATTTTAACGGGCGTCATTAAATCGCTTCATTTAGGATAAAAAATTTACCATTATTTTTTTTTTTTTTTATGATGTAAATTATTTTTTTCGAAGAGTTTATCCTAAGTCTTATTCTTATATTTATATCTTAAATCTTATATTAGAAATCTAAATTCGACGTAACCCTAATTTATCGAATTTGACATTTTCTTGCTACAATTATTAATGTCGATGTTGAATCTACCGAATAAAATTAATAAATTCGAAATGGGAATATTTTTTCATTCTACTACATTCTACTACATGTTACATGTTTTCATCGTCGCATTCACGAAATTAATTAAGCCGATCATAAAGATGTTAAACATCAATAATAACGAGATAAATGAAACATTTGTGTTAAAAAAATATCAACCGATGGTCAGCCAATTTAAGCTACATTTTAACAGACGGAACTGTCAACAGGAACATTAAATGACGATCAAACCAACACCAGTGTTCCGAAATGTGTTTTTGCGATATTGCCAATGCGCTGTCCCGTGGTCCGTCC
Source organism: Agrypnia vestita (assembly GCA_016648135.1). Taxonomy (NCBI): domain Eukaryota; kingdom Metazoa; phylum Arthropoda; class Insecta; order Trichoptera; family Phryganeidae; genus Agrypnia; species Agrypnia vestita. The sequence continues at coordinate 25,008 of JADDOH010005130.1, forward strand.
GTGTTCAGGGGTGATCATGGCATATTGAATCCGGAACATTTGACGTAATTGCTGGATCAGTGCGCAGCTGAAGTTTCAGGGAGACAACGAGGCTATCTATTTCCTCGTCAAATCCACACTTATCACTGTCACAACACTTAAACGGTCCTGCTTAACCTACGCGCGATGCGCTAACCCGGCTTGCGTTTTGGATACATTGTCTTTGTGTTGATCACGACTACGAGCTCCGTTTTGACGGGTCGTTAATTTCTCTTAACGGCAATTTATATAACGTAGAATGTTTATAAAAATGTAATTTCTATCCTTTTTGGTCTCTTAGTTGTGGGCTGAGATAAAAGGAATGATCCAATTAATCCATTGAACATATTTTATACACTCCTAGGCGGCTTCGAGAGACAAATAAATAAGGAATTCACGAAAGCTAACTAAAATAATGAGACATCAGGTCACCGAACAAATACCGGCAGTAGCAAAATAATGTCCTCTGGCCAAGCAAGAAACATAATTCAATTTATTATTTATATAAATGTAATTAGCTGCAACCTGTAAAAAATGACGAAACACTAAGCCCTAGTATATATTTATAGCACCTTTTTGGCGTCCTATACAGAGGCGGCCGTAGCAACATACGTTAATCGGCCAGTTCGGGTTTAGTGGCCCGGGATTTAAGCCCCATTTCCGGGTATTTTTTAACCTGTGAATTACAAAGAAATAACTGACGTTACACGAAGTTGCGGGGACAGATAAATGGACGGACGGACAGACAACGAAATTATTATGTTTGATGAGACATATAGCAATCGGACAGAATTACACGTAATAAACAATTTTACAGCACTTTATATATTTTACACATCGGGAAATTCTTGAAGGTTCTAAAATAAACCACACGAATCTCACGATGACTAAGCAGATATCATAAAATCTAGAAAGCGGCGTCACCTATATAAAGGATGGCGCGCGCACGATGGACCGCGTATATTGTTTTGACGTTTGATATGCGGCACAGATATCCAGCGGCGATTTAGTGTACGACCAGTGACAATGAATTAAGGAGTACCTAACTGGCGTTTAAAATAAGTGCAACCACTTACGTGCGAGTATTGCACGGAATATTCTAGAAAGTAATCGAAGTAATAAAAACAGCACAAAGTAGTGCGATTAAGAAACAGTGTAATAAAAAATGTGTGGAATGTTCTAGAAACATTAAGTAACTAACAATATTCCGATTTAATTCGTCTCCAGTGAAGTTAAAATTGTTTTGGTGTTTTCATTTCATTCCTCCCATAGCCAAATCCCGTGATAATACAATATAATCAATATAAAAAATTTCACGTTTGTTATATAATGCTATTAAACTGAGCATTATCTATTGTCATGAAACAATTAGATTTTAATATCAACGAAGTGGAACAATAAAACTGTGAGAAAATAACTGCTTGAAAAAAACCACCTCATTTAAGATAAATCTTTATGTAGGAGTATACCTTATCAAGTGTGTACCTTATGTTGGCATTTCTCACTCTGCCCACCACAAGGTGGCTAGGACATGTGCTAAGAATGCCAGAGGAATAAGCACCAATAAGTATCCTCTTGGCAACCCCAAATGGATGGCGAACTATGGGTCGCCCCAGATCAAGCTGGGAGAAGCATTAAAACAAGTGTATGTAGACATAATGGGTCTTGACTGTTTAACACATACGAAAGAGTAGCTTGTTGGTCTTGCGGTTAGGACATTCGCCTCGTGATCCAAAGGTTGCTCACTCCAAACTAGCAAGTTAGTCCTATTGTCATAGCACAAACGTTCAGTTTAGTTTGAAAATAGTAAGAACATTAAGATATAATAAACTGTAGATACGTTACACGCAATAAATCTTGGCAACTCAAAAGTGAGCCTAACTTGCATTCATTATCGAACGGACCTTCTTTGTGATCGGGCTACGACGAAAAAAATGTATATTATGTTAGTCACCGTGACAAATTCAAATTACCAGATTTTTATGTCTACACGCAGAAAGTTTGTAAAATAAGTGTGCCGTGATTTGTTGTCTCTTTCAATGCAATATTTGCTACATATGAAAGTCGGCTAGTATGAGAATAACGTGTCTATATTATAATACATCAATGGATGAAAAAAGCAGCAGAAGACAGAGAATGTGGAAGCACTCTTTCGAGTCTTTGGGATCCCGACTCTGCTAGGACAAGGTGACAAAGATGATTTTTTTAAAATGAAAGGTAAACCGGTCATATACAATTACAGGTGCAGTTTGGCATATGTTTAATGTAATAAATATTTTTAAAAAATAAATTAAAACTGTAAAAAAAAAAAAACTGATTCACAGATTCAGAACTTTGCGTGCCCTAAAGTGTGTTTATTTTCATCAAACAATTTGTATCTTTTAAAACCTTATACAGTTAATAAAATCCTCAAATTCTAATATCATCAGCCTGCAATTAAAATTTGGGATTAAATTTAATGGTGCGTTATATGGCTAAAGAAAATTTATATATATATGATCTGAAAATTCGCCTATGAAAAGGATTCAAATTTATTTAAAAAGCAGCGCTACAAAAATAGCCCAAACTGTCCGAATCCTGGACATAATGATGCTATGACGTGACGTCACCCGGCCTGCTTTGGCAGCCGGCCACGTTCCCACCAACGATAACACGAAGCGGTTTTCAGTTTGCCGTAAACTATCATTTTCAGAGCAGGAGCGCAGATGGGACCCAGCAAATGTACCGAAATGAAAAAATAGAGCGCGTATGTACGAAAACAGAGATATACATTGTGGATTGAACTTACATCGGTTTGAGCGTTTTAAATTTATACACATGACGATACCTGTAGGTAAAATTTTTGCAAGAATATGTTTAAAACAAGTTAGGTGAAGAATTTTTTTTTATGTTTTTATATGTAGGTATGTTCTAGGAACACAGTTAATGGATTTCGTCTCCAGAGGGATGATTTATTATTTAAAATAAATTATAGAAGTCTCATAGAGACGAAGGTATGAGAAGAGTGTGTGGCTTTATAGGGTGGCCCAGGGCTCATAACCCGCTTGCTCTATCACTTAAGCCAACTCGTACAGGTGGATCAAACATTAAAAATAAATGATAATGTGTGAATGTTCTTACGATGGAAATGGTGAGCGTTGAATTGTGAAAAGTGATCACATAAGCCAGCTCATACAGTTCATGAGCCCCGGGCCACTCTATGAAGATTTACATACACTCTTCCCATATAAATGGCTTCATCCGTAAAATTAGTCTGAATTAATGTTTTTTTTTTACATTAAACAAAAACAGAACTAAAAAATTTACTCTTAGCTTATGCGCGATACGAGCCAGATATATTTTTTTAATATAAAGTTATTATTACCTACCAAATATCGCCAAGCTTTTCAAAAATCGCCGCCCTTCATTTTGGATCTTCTTTACCTTGAATCCATAATCCTGTAAGTACCCTATTATGTCTGGATTTACGATTAATGGTCTGAGGATATTTTGGTTACCACAGCATTGTATGTAGGTACGTAATTGCTTAGCTAGGATTACTCTGCCTTCAAAAAAGCCTAACTATTACAACGTACCAAATTTAGATAAAATTGGAACCGTGCTTTTAAGGGATGGTATTACACGGTCATGTATGCCACATACGTATTTGATACTGACGTGAATATCACCTTCATCCCCTTTACAAGAATAGTCAAAAGGCGCTTACATTTCTTCTGGTGTCTTGCACCACTTCGGTACCATCGACATAAATATTCGATGGATCTTCATTCATGATTCTCATGTTTCACCCTCTGCTCAGGAAGGAACATTATCGGGAATCTGGGAGCCTGATTGACAGATCTTGAGTTTCTTCTGAGATTTATTACTCTCTTACAAACAGGTAACAATATCGTTTATTATAAAATATATGATTAGCAGCTCTAGATAGCTCTCCAAGTACATGCTCCCATGCTGGCTTCCTCAATAGCGCGTGCCCACACGGTCTTACGTCTCTTTTGAACCCATGTTACTTCTCTGTCTCCCATCTCTTTCGTACGCTCCGATAGATGGACTTCATCCAGGTGCATTACACTGATGAAAAGTTTCAAGACTTCTCTACTTATACCTTAAACTCACATAAACAATACCTTTAGTATAAAAACATATTTCATCCATTATCTCACCTTCGCCTCTTTGTTCTAAGACAGTGGTTATTAACCTTTACCTCTTAATAATATGTATATCATTATAGACGTTGCCTATTAGCTTCCACGGTACTTATACTGAGATGGGATACGTATTAATGCCAGGTATACTATTCAAAGAGAATCAAAACTTTCCTCGTCAGATAGGAAAATAAATTTATAGAGTACAGGTTCACCAAATAAATAAATAATAAACTGTAATGGTTATTTCAAAATTTTAAAAAATACAGTGATATAAACAGTACAGGATTAAAGATGGATAATGACGCATTTCTAACTGGTAGAGGTCATACTTAAAAAGTAAAAAAAATTACAATATTATATATTGATGAAGCTCAAAGAATTCAGTTGTAAAAATCTATACTAATCATTGTCAATAATTTATTGAATTTCATTTTTAAAAATTGTAAAAGTGTATACTAATCTTTGTCGATTATTTTATTGAATTTCATTAAAAGAATTAAAACTCTTAAAATCTTAAAATTAAAACATATAAAAGTGTCACCTAAAACCATGTTAACAATTTAATTTTAAAAAGAATTTGGAATTTGGAATAAACCTGTTGAAATTCTCGAGTGAGATTTCTATTATAATTTTCGTTAATATTGTAATTAATCGAATTAATTTTAAACAAGTAAAACAAAAAAAATTGTGGAAAAAAACATTATTTTATAAAATTTCTTTGTATACATTCTAATCCATTTTATAACATCATCCATGCAGTGTATCCAAATATAAAACACGTTATTGTACAGTTTTAAAAAAGTTATCGTAATTTTCTTACTATAAAAATACAATTAATTAAAGCATCATTCTTAGTTTTCATAATTAATAATTTATTATACGACATTTTTTTCCGACGTCTAATGTTACAGTTAGATCTGCCGACTAAAATTAATAAATTTGAATATTTTTCATACTAATATTAATTAATGTCAAAGCTACGTAAGCATTTTTTTTTTATTTCTTTTTTATTAATTTTATACATATTTTCTATTGCTATAGACCTAACCGAGCCTTATACAGCAAGTTTCTTTTGCATTTTCTTGCATAAGTACATTGCATATTTAATTTTCAGTAATAATAAAAAATATATTTAGTCGATATCAAATGAAAATGATTAAATAATGTATAGTCATCCATTTTACGTAAATGTGGAAAATTTCAGTGCTGTAGCTAGACGGAAAGTTGGTAAAAAAAATCCACCACAACCACCAAACAACAAACAGACAAAGATAGTTCAATAAAAGCATGTAAAAATAGAACTTGTTAAGGCATGTTTGTATATTATTGGGTGCATTTACATTTATCCATTGAAAATCAGAAAATCTACCGAATATTCTTTGTAAGCGCCAGACAATTGAAATCTCTTTTAGGCCCAGCCATTTGTGCAAAATTTTTTTCCATACATCCCACGCAGACATCTTACCTATATGAAAATTTTATAACGATGGATCGTTGATCGAATATACTTTGCTTTACTTTCTTTTGTGAAAGGTAAAAAGACCCCTTTTATATCCTTCCATCAACGGAAACTTGGCAAATTGCTTATTTATAGTACTAAATGGATGAAGGATCAATTAAGATTCTCTGTTTCACGTAAAGATTATGAATGGTACCTACGTTAAGCACGGTCTGACCTAGGTTTTCAAGACACGTTTTGATTTATAAATTAAACTTGAATTTCGAAATATAAGATGGATTAAGCGGAATTTCAAATTCTGTATGGGCTTAAAAAATCTGTGATTTAAACATGCCCCGAATGAAAAGCGTTCTTTTCGAATTAACAAAAAAGCATGAACATGAATAAAACAATATTTCTAAAGAAATACACTTTTTGTCATAATTAGAGGGTTTGTTTGAGATATTTTGGACTTTGCAAGTTGAATGAAATGTCATGTCCTCACCTAGGTAAATTTGTAGCATTAAATACGAGTGTGTCCACTTGTATATGCTTTTTCTTTGTAATGTTATATTCTACACGCGACCATTAAAACCATAGAATTTCAGAAAATGTTATACCTTTCGTAAAATTTCTTTAAAAGCTAGAATAAATATCATCACTAGGACAACAGGTGTGGTATTTAATTACAATAATATTGTTATGTTTAAAAAACTTTTATTTAGGGTGAACAAGAAAACTTCCAACTTTCGCACAATACGAATACAAAAATATTATATCGTGAAGTAGTTTTTTCCAGATTTCAAGATTTAATTGAGAATTAATTAAGAACTAATTGATCAAAAAAATATTTGGCTACAATCTATTATCGTATTACAAAAATCTAAGATTTTTATAATATTTTGTCTTCTGTAAATATCTCACCTATAATTCCATTATTTCTGGTTTCGTAACCCGGTGGTAACTAAATATTTTTTCGATTCTTATGTTTTTTTCCTTATGCATTAAATGTTGAATATTTAATAAATCAACGGCTCCTACGTATAATATCGAAACCCACAATTCGACGATTTTGATTTTTTAGTGTATACACATGTGTATTTAATTATATCTTTAATTCCAAGAAAGAAAAATAAATATTTTGCAATAAATAACGTTTTATTATTATAAAAATTTTTTTTTTTCGTTTTAAGAATTAAATATATAATTAAAAACATATGAAATACACAACAAACTCAAAATCGTCGCGTTGTGGGTTACGATATTATACGTAGGAGCCGTCGAAATAAATATTGAATATTACAGAACTATGTTTTCAAATTGCGACGTCGCGCGTTGCAACTAAATGCATTTTTGTAAGAAAATAAATATAATATGTACATAAAACTCAATATCTGTACATGTGTCTGATTATAATGAAGTGATTTATTATTTTTATTTTTTTGATTGGATTTTTTTTGAAAAAACATAAAATGATCACGATCCGTCTTTCACTTGTCACTTTCTCAAGTGCACAAAAGTGCACTGGGGAAAATTAAGACATTAAGAATGTTCAAACATTAAGAACAAAATCAAGAATGAAAATGAAAAAATAATCATTTAAAAAAAAAAATATGTACTTTTAAGAAAATAAATATCTACAAAATATCATATACGAATAAATATCATATACAATAATTTTTCGATAAAAGAATAGCTTAATATGTACCTTAATAAGTTTTTATTAAAATCATTTATCACCTCCTTGTGAAAAATTCCTTAATTTATACCTAAATTTTATTCACGCAGGGTTGTGTAACTGATGATTATATATAATGTTTATAAAAACCGTTGGTTTAATATACAGTCTCACGTGGATATATAAATAAAGTTCATCACTATAAATTTGATTAGTGTAAATAACCAAAATAAAAAAAATTTAAAAAAAAAAAGTTTTTATTCATAGCAAAAAAATTCATCTAATAGAAAAAGAAAAAAACTCTGAGCCTCCCGAAATTAAAACAAGTTCAGCTCTCTTCTCCAGAGTCTGTCAGAGATGAGCGATCACATGACCAGATATCATTTATGTGATTTGGCTACCCTCAAATACGGCGCGGAGAACAACACGAATGCTTAAAAGTCATTTCCTGAGGACATATGAAGTTTTAATCAATCTCTGTCAGGAGGCGCTTATGTTTGGATGACAAGGGTTAAAGCAAAGTTAGTAAATTATTGACCCCACTTTCGGCTCTTAAAGTAAAATAAATTATAGAAAACCACCAACACTTACTTAAAATTTGCCATACTGCGATTGAATATTCAGCTCATTTTACTGTAAGGAAAATAATATTTTTAAGCACTTTTAGTGTCAGAGAGGTCAGATATATACAGCAGAAAATTTTGAAGATTTTGAACGGCGGTGAAAACCTGAGAACATTTTTAACAAAATGCTGTCTGTGAGAAATGATAGTTAAGTTGTGGAAATCAAGTGGTTAATTTCTATTGTCATTCTATAAAAATTATGATTGATTTTTAATTGACCGCCATTAATATTTTTCATACTTTTCCATGCATCACGTATTTTTTGTATTGTCATTGAAGCAGTTGTTCGACTCTCCATTCAAAGTATGTACATTTGTTGCATAATTAGCTTTTCTTCATCAAACGCTAAAGAAAATCTCTTTTATATACCAATTACGAAAAAATATGTCAAAATCAATATGTACGGAATTCTATGAATAACTCTCAGTTAAAACGATCAATTAATCATATTTCAAGTAGTCTAATTTGATTTAAGATATTGTACCCAACATTACTTCCTGGTAAACCTTCAATGTTCAGAGTTTCCATAATATATATAGCATAAAGGATCTCCCATCAAACATTCAACCTACATCTAAGCCTACATTCCCTCAACATTCTACCTCTGCAAAATGGAAATCATAATTAATTTTCTGTTTGGTATCAATTGTCAAAGAAAAGGCATTATTATTTGGTAAATTTGAGAGGTGATGTTTCTACGAAATTTTGTACAAAAGAACTTAATAAATCAAATTTTTAGAAAAGGATGTTTCGGAAAGTTTTTTTATTTTATTTTAAAGAATTGTTCATGTAAATTATGTTTACTGTTGATTATACATAATATATAGTATTTATTAAGAAAACTTTTTATTCTGTAAAATAAAAAAAATAGTTTTCGAAGCCCATAGACGTCTATTTATTTATTTATTTTATTTATTTATTTCTACGGTTTACAGCTATTATAATAAAATAAGAATCTTATACATATCCAGATTTTTTTTTTTTTTTCAATTTCAATTTTTATTTATTACATAATATGTACATTACAAACATTATGTTCAATGCAGATACTAGTGTACATTAATGTGAATAATATCTGCATGCATGATCGTTTACAAATGTATTTATATACATACTCGTACATACATATGAAATTTATAACACAATATCCCATGTAATAATTGTTGTATAGTAGTTTTTTGTTTGCTAGGGGATTTGATTATGCTAGAATAATGCGTATGAAAAATGTACCTTAAATAGATGCAAGGGGGACATTCTTCTGCACTGACCCAATCCCTTCTCATAAGAACGGGGTTTTGTTCATCTCTTTTTTTTACATATTTTAGCTAAGTACATAAATCACAAATTAAGTAAAGGCAATTATGAATATCAGTATGAACAAATACATGTATTCATATATATGTATTTATATATGTATTAACAAAGTTTAATTAAATAAATTAACGGTAAAATGTTCGTTAAGGAGATTTCGGTAATGACTTAAGTTAATGTTGAGAATATTGCAATTTGTGCATAGCATTTCCTAGGATGGAAAGTCTGTTGATCGTGGAGAATTTTTGGTGAGATGTGTTGCTTTTGTTGTAGTGAAAGAATGCTTGTACGCAGGTATTTCTGGCCGGTATGTGAAAAGATATGGATGGATGATAAGAGTTCCGGAGAATCCAAGTTATAAGAATGAATTATTTTATAAAGATATATGAGATAGCAATAATGCGTCTCTTGCTAAGTTTAATTAGACCTGTCTGAATATGAAGTTCATTATAATTGATGTGTTTGATCGGAATTCTTAACCTGTAATTCATTAATCTTAGAAATTTTAAATGGACTAATGTTTGTATGTGAGTCGCATAATGTGGTTACCATAATTGACTACAGTATTCCAGCTGACTTCTCACAAAGATTTATATAGGTATGAGGCTATGTTATGAAAGTTCTGTGAAGTGCAAATAATGAAGCCAATTAATTTGGGTCCTTTATTGGATATTTTGTTTATATGGGTAATATAGATTTATATGGCTCAAGACTGAGTGGTATCAAACATAATAATTTCGTCTGTATGTCCGTCCGTCCGGCATATGTTGCGTGGTCACGCAAGGCAAGCCTTTATCATTTTTTGTGATTTTTCAGACAGATGATCGGGAAGACGGTGACCAGTGATCACAATGTTATCCTAAATAAATTGTTATCCAAAATATTTAAACCTCAATATTTTACATTAATACGTCACCACACATTTACGTTCAATGACAAATATTATTTCAGAGGTATAAAAGAAAAGACAGCAATACCTCACTGAGCTGTTTCTGAGATAAATACAAAATATTTGTCACTACTCATGGAATTTTCTCTAGAATCTATGAAATCTACATCTTATTGGAAATACATTTTTTAATATGTTTTCTACAAAAATTTTCCTCTGGTATACGTGTTTAAAAAAATATTTCATTATTAAATATAATAGATATTGTTGTGTTTGCTATCTATTAGTGGACATTCCTCCTTTTGCAATTTACATTGCTATCTTTGCTATGGCGTTTCAGCCTAAAATTGATATCAATTCTCGCTTCAGTATGAAGCATCTGTTGTTATTTTTTTATCATTAACAAGTTAGTATACGTACAAATCGCAACAGGTAATGATACCTCTATATTATAGATACTCGCCTACGCTACATTTAAATTAAGGATTATGGATAAGTATTTTATCATTAATTGGAATAATACTATTATAATTGTATTATATATTTGTAATGAATATCACAGAACAAAGAGTGGTCAAATTAATTTTACGAAATAAAACGTTTGAAAACGGAAATCCTTTAATTTACAGCCAAAACGGGAAGTTTACAAGATTTTAATAATTCTGTTGTTAAAATACCTTCAAACGAAGCATTTTTTGTTCATTTTCGTGAAATTAAATGTAACGTAAAGCTGATTTATACACCAAACAAACGATTATAACCAAAAAGAATGGGTCGTTAAGAAATCCGAACATTCTTTTAACTGGAGGATACGATTTTTACAACATTTAATGACATTAAGAAAGCCCTAAATTTTTCTCGCAAATTAACAAGATTTTTCATAAAAAGATGCTAAACGAAGCCTATTAAGGGCTGTTATAAAATATTAATGCTACAGAAAATCTAGGCGCCATTATTTCTGTCATTTTATATAGCTTTGTTGCAAGATGTTTAAATTAATTCTGAATAGCGAATATCCATATTTTTTTAACATTGTTTACAAAAAATTAATAATGATCTTATGAGATATCTCTTAAATAAAAAAAACTTCTAATATATCCTTTGGTAAATATCAGTAAATAAATTAATGTTTATACAGGATTATCAAGCTTTTAATTTCGTTTTTCAGGTATACTTATGTATGATTTATTATGGTAATCGAGAATAAAAATACTCCTTGTCCATTCATAAATTAATAATTTAAATACTATTTAAAAATTCACTTGAAAATTAAAATTACATTTTTTTAAATAAAATATTAAAGTATATAAGGAAAATAATTTTAAAAAATTGTGACTTTATACAACTGCAAAAGTCGTATGAAAAAGTGAAAAGACGAAAGTTATGGAAGGTTTTGTCTGAGTAAGGAGAGTGCCCACGAAAGGAGATGATTATGGAAGGGACAATCACCCTCCAACCCAAATTACTCCGTAAGCAAATTTGAAAAAAAAAACTGGTGCGGCTGGAAATCTCGGTCCCATATCGGTAGCGTATCTAGTTAGACATGTTGAAGGTTTTTGGACTGTGGAATAAATCTTACGATATATTTTAAGTTTAAATTTAACATTAAATTTATAACAAGTACATCGGTAATTACGAATGATTTCTTACGAAGACTATCTCAAATTATTTGATACAGTTTCGCTAATTTTGATTGAAGCATTGATTGATTTAATGAGCACTGTTAATATATTAAATTAAAACTCACGCATTTCCTTGAAAGGGACACGTAAATAGATCGTGAAATGGATGTGGTATTGCAGTATCTCACATATCTAGAGCGTGTCACGCAAGTTTTTAAATTTGATCCGCAGAAAACTTGGAACATAAATAAGACTGGATGAACCACTGTAACCAAGACGCCTAAAATAATTACTGAAAAGAGATTTAAGAAAGTCTGGCAGATACCATGTATACTTACAAATAAAAAATCAAAGTATAGACAGTAAAAAAATATAAATAATATGTGGAAAATGAATAAGTAATTAAGTACTTAAATGAAAACAAATTAAAAAGATACCTATTGTATGTAAAGAGTGTTGGTGGTACCTGGTTATTATAATATTCAATATAAGAGACTATAAAACCAAATTAATTAATCAATTAGAAAGACATACAGAAAAATCAAATCCACGAAAAAATATTTGGCTGCTACCGGGATTCGAACCACGGAAAGAAGGAGATCTATTTCACGAAGAGATCCGGAAACGGATATCCTCCTTTCCGTGGTTCGAATCCCGGTAGCAGTCAAATATTTTTTTAGTGAATTTGATTTTTCTGTATGTCTTTCTAATTGATTAATTAATTTGGTTATAAATTTATAATAATATAAATAAAGAACTTTGTCGTGAAAAAATTTCAACTTCACACAAAGAATGTGTTCTTGAATATAATATATATATTTATATGAAAATTTGACTTCATTTGGTATCATTTTGTTGCTACTAGAATCGCAGCATACAAAAAAAAAACATTCGGCGCGGCTTACTCTCAATATCCTTTATACTATACGCAGATGATGCAGAATTAATGGTTAATAATAAAGCCCGATGCTCGATGTACATATCGATAGTTTTCTGATTAATAAAGGCAAATTAGTGTTCTAGAGAGATGAAAGTGTGACTAAATGTGTTGTAATGGTTAACAATAAATGCTTAAAATAATTGAACTAGTTTGTGTATTTGGGAAGTATGTTTACTAGAGATGGTAAGGCTAAGAATGACATCGAAAGGAGAGTGAATTGGGGAACAAAGTAAATGGTGCTCTGAATATAATGTGGTCACTAAGAATCAGAAAGGAAGCAAGACCAGCGGTACCTAGAGAAGTTCTGGTGCCTACTCTAATATATGGAATTTAAGCCTGGAATTGAGAAAAAAAGAAGAAAAAAGGACTGAATGTTGTTGAAATGTGATCGCTTAGACGCATGTGATGAAAATCTTTATACGATGAAATGGGGAACGAACGAATTAGAAGTGAATAGCGTAATAAGTACTATAATAAAGAAATGATTGCTGAGACGATTTGGCCGTGTTTGGAACGAATAAGCGAGGAAAGTATATCAAAGAAAATTTATGTGGCGAATGTTTAAGGTAACAGAAACAAACGTCTGTAGAAGACATAGCATGACCAAATAAATCAAATATTGGATGATGGTTCTGTTAGAAGCTCCAACAACCGAAGAGCATGCGTCATAAGATATCTATCAAAGTATATGAGGCAAACGTGATGTGCCAGAACATCATAGTACGGCAATATATTCTCTCTGCCTACCTCCTTGAAAAACAGCGTGATGATTTGTGACTTAATTAAAACTACTCAAATAATTTAATTATTTGAGTAGTTTAATGCATCCTATGCAAAGAAATGCTACCAAATTCAATGGAAAACTCCAAAACCTAAAACTGTTTCTTTATTTATTTAATATATATAATAATTTATATATAATAATTTAATGTTTCTTATTTATGTAATAATACTTTAAAAGCTTTTTGGGTACAAGCTTATTTTTATCAACTACTGGATGAAAGCCTCCCCGAGTGTCGCACAGTTTTTTGTCAATTATTTGCACTACCATGGTTTTCTGCAGAGGTCATGATTTCGTCAGTCCAGATTTTTAGAGTGACCTTTCTAACTTCTAATGCCACCATTCTCTCATTCTCTCTTCGCCTTTGGCTCAGTTGGCAGTGACACGCGCGATGTATCTTGCCTTTGAGTAATTAAACATAAAAATTAACCCTAAATAAACTCAGTTCGAATTTATGAGTAGCTATTCAATGTATGCATTACTATTATAAATGTACAGATCGATTTTTTGGTCATGAAACTTTAAGGAGGTGTTTATCGATACACTTCAAAAGTGTGCGTGATCAATATCAATGCGAAAAAGAGAAAAATTTATGGGATCAAAGTTATACCTACATACCGCGCGGAGTGTGTTGTTTTTTTTTTAAATTAACACATTGATAATAAATATGAAACATCATAAGAAACACTTATGATGTTTACATCAATAAGGTAGAATAGTATAAAATCACTTATGCACAACATAATATGTAATAGTAGATCGGAAGGTTTAGCTGCTTGCAGAGTATTCAGAGTATCGTGATCTCTAAGGAATTATGATAAAAATATTTAATGTAAATTACAATTTGAAATATGCATTAATAATCAATTATTAAAGTCTACAAAGGCTACAGTGTTAGGGGTTTAAGACAAATGGTAAATTTATTGGAGTTAACTACACGCAACAATGATACAATAACTTTAACCGCACGTTAATTTGTGACCTGAATAAATCATTTGTTAGATTGTGAAACTTTACACAATGTTATTATGATACGGACACTGGGGAAATTATGTATGCATTGACTTACGACCTATCGTATGGTTAGCTTAAGCGATCACTTTACACATATGCAACGTTCGCCATTTCCACCTATTAAAGAATACCATGTCTAATAATTTTTGTAACTAATAAAAATTAATCGTTCATACGAAAATTAATTGTTTTTAAAATATTTTTGAGGAATATTTATCAAAATCCGTGTTTTTATTTTCATAGAAAATGGCGAAATTTTTTTTTTTGCGCTGGTAATTGGCAGCCGTCTGACGTTTGAAACCATTTAAACCGTCAAATAGCTTTATGACATTGACGAAAGTATGTTTTTATTTTCAACTTTAATGTTTTAACCTTTTTAAGCTTTCACTTTTGCTTCATTAATATTTATTTTACATTTGAAAACATTTATTATGCTTTACATGTTTAAAAAACTGCAAATATAGTAATTTTATGTTTCATGTTATTTTCTCCGTATATATATTTAAAAAAAATTCCAGTAATATTTTTATTTTTAGTACAAGAGTGTAACCCAAAAAGATTTGTATAAATAATATGAACGTAAAAAATTATTTTTACAACTACAAAAGTAAAATAAGTATTATACCTACCTATTAATTCAGTAGATCTCGAGGAAGACGGTTTTAAATAATCACGTATTGATGTTTTTCTAGTTATTAAAAAAAATTAAATACATTTAGATATAACGTTAAGCGTAGAAATACTATGTATACATTATTTTAACATTTTGAGGCGAGGTATATTCCGTTCACTTAACGAAAACCACATGACATGGAAATTGTTAAGTGGTATTCTTTTTATTTTACAATAGCTGTTTGTACCCGGCATTGCACGGGTTGAAGATTTAGTTAAAAATTAGATTGTGAGAGGAAACAAAGGTTCCATTGTTTTTCAAAGCCATTAAAAAAACATATTTCCATGTAATCTAGGCTCGAAGTGATGGGATATCCAGGGAAGAAGTGTTGCCTATATTTACCACCAGATCCTTAAGAATATTTATGCATTAACTGTCGCTTATCCGTCGGGTCCTTAATAAGAAATATGCAATATTTGAGTTAGATCGGTCAAGGCAAACGGTATGGATTTACATTGAAAATACATCAGGGATGAGGAAGGGAAGGGGTAGGGTAAAGGGGTAGGGGGAAATGTCACCTTTGTTATCCCCCGGGTCCTCAGGAATAAGTAAACAAAATTTGAGTTGAATCGAACAAAAGGTGTACATTTTTATGGACAGATATAGAAGAGAACAAACAGACAGACATTGAGTTTTATAGGTATCGATAGTGTGTGTTGCTTTTACGTCAAACAGATGGCGCTGTTTTACAAAAAGAGCATTTTTTTGGTAATATTTTGTCTCATACCAGTATGAACGTAGATACCGGCGATTTTTTTTTCAAATAATTTGTGCGAAATCGAATGGAATGTTATGTCAAAATTTCAAAGCAATAGTTGAAGAACTTTAAGAGATTTAAAATTTTGGACAATCGAACATTTCCATTTTTATTTATATGAATAAATTGTAGGTATGTAAAACCAAAGTAGGTATACATAAAAATCCTCGTATTTAAATGCAAAGTTGTGCCAAAATTTCACAGCAATCGCTGAAGAACTTTCAGAGATTAGCGATGTTCTACAAACGAACACATACATTTTTATTTATATCGATTTTGAAATTTCTTGCGACCGAAACTAACTTTTTGTTTTCTATTTGAAAATGTACCCTACCTTTGAAACATTAAACGCCACGTATCCACAAAACTCATACCTAATTGAAGCTTCACTCCAATGTAATGAATTAGTATATATTATAGTTTCACAGATACAAAATGACGTTTTTGTGGGAAAGTAGGTATAAGTCTTCGGGTGTTCATAGGGCTTACGATTACTATACACATTGTAACTTTCACCATTTCCACCTATGATAGAATACCATGTCTTAAATTTTACAACACGTTCCGTATATGTGTAGTAATAATCCTTAACACATCGGCATACAAATTTTTTTCATTCCCCTTTAATGATCACAGATGTCACTAATGAGATATCTATTTTTTTTTTATGATTTGGATTTTTTTTAGCAATATCCTTTATATGTATAATTAAAAGCATAACACTAGAACACGCCTGAAGTATCATTTCAATTTTTTAGACCAGTACTTTCATTAAAAATATTTTTAGTTTGTCGAAATTTTTCAGAACACGATAGGTCGTAAGCTCTATGGACACAAAGACTTCCATACCTAATTTTCCATAAAAATGTAATTTCGTCTCTGTGAGACATCTATAATGTATATTGATTTATGATGTCCCTGTGACAAAAATACAGTAGGTACTTTGTTCAGAAAAACTTGGACAAATTCATAAGTAATGAATCAGCTCCCTTTTAAATTGCCCTAGGCATGACCCACAGAAAGACGTTGGGTTATACTATAAAATATTTGATTATTTCCCTAATAGTTTTGGTAAAATGATGATATATAATTTCAAACATATATTTTACTTACAGACGTAGAATATAGAGTGGTAGTAAGTTGTAACACTTCTATACTTTGATATTAATTTGGTAATATCGTTATTATTTAAGGAGAGTCATCGAGTAGCATTTTTTGCACAACTTATATAAAAATGACTATGAACAGCAGAATAGACTAAATTAACTAGAATAGAATAAATCATTATAATCTCAAAGATCGATAATAATACACTTAGTGCTAGAGTATAAAAAAATTTCACTCTAGATAATTAATAAATAATCAATACAGATTTTATTTTATTTTATCTAACAGATTTTGTGTGTGTGACTAAGACTAACAATCATCATCGTCGTAAGCTCGACAGTCCTGGTGTGCCTTAGCTGAATCCTAGAAGATTTCTCTATTTATGTCTGTCATTGCTTTTGTCTTCCATTTTGATATTCGTAATATGAATGTATTAGCACTGAAAGAGTCCATTCATCTTAGTTTGTGCTTTCCTGATTTTCTTCTTCCTTGTGGTGTGGAAAGCGTCAGCGTTTTACAGGGTTGTCGTCGTCCATTCTAATTACATGACCAGCCCACCTTGATGGAACATATCGAGCTCTCCATACATGTCATACCGCTCTTTGTTGTATCGACGATGTCAACCATTATGATCTCTCACTGGACCGTAGATGTTCTGAGGATCCTTCTCTCGAGTGCTACAATAGATCCCTCGAGGGCTTTCGTTAATACACAAGTTCCAAAGGCATGTCAGGACTGGAATTATTAGGCTACCAATACAATCACGCGTGAGTGTAAAATTAGTCTAGGACCATCTTATAAGATTCCACAGAACTATAAAGTAATATGTATTGGTACAAAATAAAGAAGGCAGTAGATAGAAAAAATTGAATTAACTGATATTTTCAGGAAAATAAAGCAAAAAAAAAAACAAAATAAACATTCATCTGCGTTTTCACACACACACACACACACACACACACACACACACACACACACACACACACACACACACACACACACACACACACACACACACATACACACATACACACACACACATACACACACACACACACACAATAGACAGAAATATATTTATAATTTTATGACTGAAATGAGCTTTCTAAAGTTTTAAAATCATGAATTTAAGTATTTAATTTAAGAGATCCTACACATAAATCCATCAGTTTTGATAGTGGAACCATCGATTCGAAACGTCGACCAATGTATAAGATGTATATAGATGGAAGAATATGCCAAAAAACTAGAATATTTAGTAAGGTATCCAGGTCACCAAATTTAGTATTAAGGTTATATAATGATACCGTTCGATCCGGTGAAACTTTTGGGTACCTTTATAGTAAGATGCGCCGGATCAAATGAATTGTACAAGTTTACCATTTATTCACTTAAATAATTGATTATTTCAGTGGAAAATTGATGGCAGCAGCGTTTTTGCTATCCAAAATCGCTATGATATTGAAGAAAGGAGCGGAATTATTGGCGTGTGGTAGGAACGGATTATTTAAGACTTATATGTGTCCTAAGTAGTGGTTACTTTTCTATTGATTAGATTTATAAATCAAACATACCTCTTGTTACTCGATTATGAGGTGCAGAAAAGTAAAACACACATACACATATACAGATAAATTATAGTGCTTTATAAAATAGGCTGCTATTTTAAGCAGCAAATGTAATGAATTTCAAACCAATTCATTAGTCCATTCAGTCTAAGGTAACTTTATATATGATTAACTCTGATAAACTAGTAAAGCATATTTTTCGTATAGCTCAGCATAATTTCAAGACCGTGATGATTTTCCGTTAGAGAAGAATTGAACGACAATCCAGCCTCTTTCCATGTCAGATACCTACTGGTACCTACTTGACCCCGTCATCCAGATTGAATACAATTGTTTTTCCGTTCAGAATAAATACGATTCAATTTGCATTCTTCGGGAACTGCATGAGCCTTTGTACGTTCAGTTAATTCAGTTATGTAACTCATTCTCTTATAGGTTAATAAAGTATCCAATATCTATTTTAAAAAACAGTGATATAATAAAATATTTATTACCTGTGTTAAAGTGTTTAATGGTACTCAATAGATCTTTATGATTTTATGTGGAAAAATAAATTGCTACTTTTGACTAAATTATGCAGCTTTGGCAAATGTTTAATGTTACCAAAGATTACAAACTATAACTGTGACAGATGTTTTATAATAGCACCAGGATTTAATGTACTAAGATTAGTTCACAAAATCCAATTCATTATAAAAATAAAACCTTTCATTGCATAAGAAACATGTTCAATTCGTAGTTTATAAAATCGAGACAAGTATAGCCTATCACAAAAAAATTACTCATAAAATAAAATTGACAATGTTTTCAGAAAAGAATAACAATATTTTCTGACACTTAATCACTGTTAGTGATTTTGACATACATATATCAATGATTGATTAAAATATCATGCTTTTAAGCCCATCACTAATAACTGGTATTTTACATATTTTTCTCCTTTCGTGTATCTTAAATCACCTCTAAACCAATAAAATATATCTGCAATTAAATGATTTTTAAAAATAATATTTTCAAAATTCCAACATAAGTAGGTAATTGTCAAAATATATAAAAATATTTTTTTAAATAGAGATGCAAGAACGGAATGTGTCGCATCAATATTATAACAATTTTCAAACTAAGTTTCACACTTGTACAATGAAAATAGGACTTTTATAATAGGAATTATTGGACTTTTACAATAAGAAATGGGAATTATTGATTATATTTATACAAGTGCTATCCGGAAATTCTTAGATAAAAATAAGGGCGGAGGTATTTTGTAATGGAGATGAACTTTACAAAACTGTCTATTGATATAAAGCTTCCTGCGGTTGATAAGGGATGTCTTCAAAGCTTTCAAACTGGATCTTTACTTCCGGATCCGGTGGCCCCCGAATCTATGAACCGGATGTGGATGTGGCGCCATGGTGCAAGGGGGCTGTGTAAATTTTGCAGTTGGTGAGTCATTTAAGAAGAATGTGAAGAAATCGAGTAAAAACTTACGCACAGAAAAATGATGGCTTCTGATCAACTCGAAATTAGGAATATTTACAAATTAACATATTCTCTAAAAAAAAAGTATCAGTAATGAAACTCCGCCATGTTTTATTAATATGGGTTCAATGTACATGTATATTATTTTCATATTATTATGCTCCAAATTTTGTTCAATTGCTCTCTAGATTTTCTCTCCCTCTCACTCTCTAGAATTCAAAGAAAAATGTCGTTACCTTACCCAACACTTGTGCATACGTCGATACTTCTTAAGGCCTGCCCAATACTCATGTTCCTCCATTCACGTCCCAAAAATTCATATTCCGTCAATTCCGGCAACTCTGGGTATGCATCGCTAGTAAATAATAATTTCAACATGGATACGTTGAATGATAAAATAATACATATTTCGCTTAGACAGAAACACTACCTATTGGAGAGAAAAAGTTTCATAATTTTCGGAGAGTTTCCGTGCACTTTCTTCGATCACAAGCGGGCGACCACGTAGTCACTATGCTTTAAAAAGTTTGGCCATTTCTCCTCAGCTGTGCTTGAACGTGATCATGGAACTGCGAGTAATTATAATGAATGACGATGCAGGTGAGTTGTCGACACCTGTTCCATTCTGTGCATTTTTTTGCAATGCAATTGTTACCACCTGTTCCATTCTGGTATTTCTTTTGCATTCCAGGAGTAGTTTAACCAGGACGGTACATGGATCTTCAATAAGATCCGATTCTTTCCGCCCTTGTTTATATAAATTTTCCTCATCAAGTATACTCAACTTTATTTATCTATTTATTTAATATTAATTATTATACGGTACGTATGTACTATTTATATACATGCATAAAATTTAAAAAAATATATACATAATAAAACCCATTTTTACTCCCTTTCTTTGAGAGTGATAAAACGAAAGTTATGGAAGGTTTTGTCTGAATACGGGGTGAAGAGTAAACTCATACAGGCAATTGCATCCCTGTACGAAGAAAGTAGTGCTTGCGTGAGAATTAGTGGGGCATTCACATCATGGTTTGATATTACAAAAGGTCTCAAACAGGGATGCACAATTTCACCATGGCTTTTCAACCTGTATATGCATAATTGTATGAAAAAACTGAAGGAACTAAAAGTTGGAGCGAAAATGGACGGACTCACCATATCCTGCCTACTATACGCAGACGATGCAATATTATTAGCTAATGTGCAGTGCCTGGTTTCCAGGATGTCCGATGAACTTCTGATGAATGCCAGCAAATCGAAAGTGATGGTATTCGAGAGAGACGAAAGAGTGACAAAGTGTGATATAATTGTAAACAATGAATGCTTAGAACAAGTGAACGAGTTTGTGTATTTGGGAAGTATGTTTAGTAGAGACGGCAAGGCTGAGAATGATATCGAAAGGAGTGTGACTGCTGGAAACAAAGTTAATGATGCTGTATATGCAATTATGGTAAATAAGAATCTGCCAAAGAAAGTAAGACTAGTGGTACATAATGGCGTTCTAGTGCCAAGCCTGATGTATGGAAATGAAGCCTGGAGTTAGCAAAAGAGGAATAAAAGTATACAGAATGCGGTCACTAAGACGCTTGTGTGGAAAATCTTTGGTGGATAGAATGAGGAATGAACAAATTAGACGTAAATGCAATGCTGGCTGTAGTGTGGTTGATAGAATAAAGAAAGCAGTGCTGAGATGGAACGTATGAGATGGTTAAGAAAATATATGAGGCGAGTGTTGAAGGCAACAGGAATAGAGGGCGTCCGCGAAAGATCTGGCACGATCAAATACTACAAATATTTGAGGATGGCCCCGTTAAAAGCCGCAACAATCGTAGAACTTGTGTGAGAAGATGTATGAATGTGGCCGAAGCAAAAGTGGTGTGCCAGGATAGAAGTGTGTTGCGTTCAATCCTCTCTGTTTACTCCTTCGGTGAAATGGCGTGGTGGTTAGTTAGTTAGTTAGTTTTCTTTTAACTCAGACGCTACGAGTTTGTCTGTTGAAAAAATTTTGGATATATTTTTAACCCTATTCCCGTGATCCAATCGATCTGAAACTTTGCAGATAGACTCGTGGCACGATAAAAATGATCTTACAAATTTAAGTTTAAATAAAATTAATAATTATAGTATAATTTTGGATTTTTCGAAATTTTTTATTACTCCCTTTCGTAGCATCGCCCGACTCGAGCCCGACGAGGGTAGGCACGAAACCTGTGTCAACTAGTAAATGAGAAAGGGAATATAATAAAAACTTGGTTTTATGGGTTAGTTTTTTTATAAGCATTAACTCAGAGTAATGTAAAATTTCAAACATAACCAAGTTACAATCAAAATGTATATATTCTTCTTTTCTTCTTCTCCCTGGCTTCATCCCAAATCAATGTTGTCATGACAGTTCATTTACAGTAAAAAATTTGAGTTGATAAAATGACATACCCCAATCTACAACTGAACATGTTTCTTAAGATTTTTTTTGTATTTCGTCATCGTGGTGTTCCATGTTTGAGTAGCTAGTTGGTTGTAGAATTTGCCTAGTGATCTGGTAGTCGGTGGTTCTAATCCCATTCTTGGACACCAGCAAGTTAGTTCTATATTCATAGCACAAGCGTTTAGCTTAGTTTAAAAATAGTTATAATATTGATGCGACACGTTTTCCATGTTTGCATCTCTATTTAAAAAAAATACGACGGCGATTTCAGAATACTCGTTGGCCATGTTTTGTATTTGGTTTAAATGGAGATTTGAAATGAGCTACCACCACAGTATTGTAGCAGTAGTAAGGATGAAACATAAAAGTTGATAATATTTATTTATATATTTAACACCCTTATGGGCTTATATAAATATACAGAATATAAATTTAAAAAATGACACAGATATATACAGTTAAAAGGTACAAGTAAAATAATAGAATTGTGTAAAATTAGATTTGTGTAAATTGCAGTTAAAAAATTCAAGTAACTCATATAGATTTGTGCAAAATAAAAAGAGAAGTTAAAGTAGTAAGAAGATATGATGTATTAAATCAGGGTTGTCAATTTTATTATGAAGAAGTTTAAAAAGTACAAAAAAAAAAGAAAAATTGAATATGCTGCCAGAATGTTAATTTTAAGACACAACGTAAAAAGCGAGTATAGTCTTTTGCGCTCTATATGCGCTATTTTACACATATATATTATCATTAATATTTTCAACACAATTACACGCTGGTACCTCACGTGATTTAGTTATTTTAATACTAAAAACTTTAAAATACCTTTAAACTTTAAAATATAAAATAATATTTGTTGAAAAAAATGACGCGGTAATTTATACTCATGGGATATGCATTTCCATATAACTAAGACATTGTTGTTGTAGCCTGGACTTGTGATAAAGGATCCCCTCGGCATTCTGACTTAGTTGTTGCTGCACCTCTCACGAGCTTTATGATGGAAATGGTCCTATTCGAGAGGCGCATTCTCTCCCGCATACTTCGGAACTTAACACAGATAGGACTTCTGTGCAGTATTTAATGTATTGGAGAGGACATACAGTACTGTGAACTTATCTTAAAAAATATATTTTTGGCACTTAGTGCTTTATTCATTTCCAGTATTAAATTATTCTTCTTTCATAAAGATTTAATAAGTTTATTAAACATAATAGGGAATCTAAGTTGAGTCGTTTTCGGGTATATTAAGTTTATAATTAATATAGCTTTGGAATTTGTCTTGAAATCTTTCAAATATATGAGAGAGCATGTACTGAGAGAGAGAGAGAGACTGTAACGATTTAATAAACTCAACAAAACTCTTCACTGTTATACATTCAATATTCATACATTCAAACTGTTACTGTCACATGTAAAACGATGTTTTACATGTGACAGTAACAGTTTGAATGTATTAAGGTTTCCAAAATATTTATACAAATCTATAAAGTATGGCATCGTTGCCGAAGTATCAGAAAATTTGGGGCACTACAGGTAAGAATATACGCTGATCAATATTAAATTCCTCTTGTTCAAATATTTAAAAAAATATTAGTCTATTGTATAGTCACAAACGAAAAGAATTATACAAATCAAAGGTTTTCCGAAACCTAGAACGGTTATATTTGAAATAACTAGAAACTCGTGAAGTGCACGGGAATAACCGGGAAGTTTCGAAAGAAAACATTTATTACAAATTGCGTCCGCGCACGAGGGAACAGTTTACTTTACGTTAAGCGAACCGGTATTATTTGGTATTCGAACTGTGTTCCGAGTGAACATAAGACAAGTTCCAGTTAAGTTTGTGTTCAGTGACTTTATGTATTTAACTAATTTATTTTAAGGATTTTATTTGGACCCAACCTCTGCAAATCCGTTACAATATGTAACCAAGAGAGAGGAGAAAAGCAACCTTTCTCAAAGGAACACAATGAACGTGAATTGGTTATTTAGGTTAGAATAGAACGGAAAGAATTATTATTTTTTAAATTATTTAGTTTTACATAATTAAACAAAATTACACTCTTTTTTTGCAGAAACTGCAAAATAATTCAGTGTTTAATTCATTGTTATCGATATTTTGAAATGGCTTCTTACATACCTCACCAGGTGTATGTACTGTGATGATCCCGGTAGCCAGTAGGGTATCCTAATCAAATCGAGCGGACTGTATTTAATGTCGAAATGATGTTCAATTAATATTATTAAGCATTTTATTGTATTTCAATAAAAATCGTTCTCCTGGTCACGGTAAGCACTATGATGACCCAGGTAGATAGAGGGGTCTTCCAAATTATTAAAGTTTTCTAGATGTTCAAAAGATTAATTCAGTATTAGGATATACTATAAAACGTAGCAGGATAATTTCCGCGAGTTGAAATTTAATTTTAGCTATTACGTTCAATTGATTTGCCAACTCCTGGCCGCGGCTAACAATGTGATGAATCCTATGGGGTGACCCGTCAAAAATACGTCGTGGAAAATAATATTAAATAATATAAATTTCATTGCAATGAATAAAGTCATTTGCCGTATGATGTTAGCGAAAATAGTTGTATGGCGCGGGTGGCAACGGCTGAGGTCGACAGATACGCTGTAACTATAAAAGGATCGCGGAATAAAATATTATACCTTCTTGAAATATTATAAATAATGTATTCTATACAATATTAATACTCTGCCTGTGCTAACTATACATTTAACTAAAATATATATTATTAACTGGAAATAATTATTCTGTGAAAATTTCGCTTTTGAATGCAAAATTAACTAAAAATATTAACTAAAATATTTCTAACATCTTGGGTTCGCATACTATATTGAAAATACCTAATGCCCTTTGCATTTACTAAGTATATTACCTAAATAGCCACAGCTATACCATCCTGTCCGTCAGGGACTAAACATAAAACATAGTTATATTTCTAAAAGTGCTACCTCTTACGCGACAAAAATACCTATTGCAGTCGGGCTATGAATATGAACTATTTCCGCCTCATAATGGCGCCTGGAACCAATACTAAAAACCTCACTAGGAATAATAAATGCGACTAAATCTCGATAAATACAATATATACTATTCGTAATACGTCGTTGAATTGGCACATGATTCGTCTAATGGATGAAGGACCCCGTTGTGTATCGTAATAACTTCAAATTCTTTTATAGGAGCAGTGTGGAAACAATTGCATAATATTACGTAATAAAAACATCTAACGAACCTAATAATCTATACATTTATGTTACAATAAAATACGTTCACCAGAAGAATTCGTGTATTAGAAATAAAACATATCCGTTTGGAAACGACCCAATAAAATCAATCGAACGGCATAAAGAGGAGAAATTCACATATTAAATAACACTGAAATTAATAATTTTAAACACTTTATATTAACATATTCTTACCTTGAATGGTGTCGTCTCAGACGTGTATGAACCTGTTCATATTAATTCCGTGGGAAAATAATACATATATTTGCTATCTACGAAATACCACATTTTGAAGTGAAACTTCTTTATGAATAAATAGATAAGGTCTCGGGGATGGTTTGCTTCGAAAGGATTCTACAACAGCCCGTGAGTTTATATGAAATAATAGTTTCTTTGAATGCTAATTTTGGTTTTTTAAACCCTCAGCATCTCTGCTGAGAGGGGTAGAGGCTCCGCGCCCGCCTAAACCCGGTGGCCGACTTCCTAAGTGACTAAACGGCCCCCCTTGTTCCTCCGGAACTTACTGCATCCCGAGACTCTATCTCTTCTTTACGAGATGTGATCCTGTGACGCCTCTCTTTTAGGCTTATGATTGAGATGTACGTACTCTTTTGGTACGAGTTTCTGATGATGTGTGTTGTCTTGAGGCGCCTTTCTTTTAGGCCGGTGTTTGAAGAATCATGTACTCTTTTGGTACGAATTGATGACGACATTAGCCTCCTTTGCGGGCATAGTCAGCGATGTTACAAATTATTGTGCAATCTCATTATGCCTTTTCAGAGCGGCGTCCCACGATTCTGCATCTTGCAACATTTACTTTGGACAAATGTTAGAGTGTTAGTAACATATTTATAATATCCCAGCTATTCCATATGAGTGAATGATTTTTATATTTATTCTGGCCCTGTCTTTCTTACAGAGGACGAAATAGAAGTTAACGTTTTCTATCAAGGTTTTACAGCATTCAAGCATGGAAATCCTTCCAAAGACAAAGGGAACCTTTTTGTTGGTTTAAGTAGTTTGCGCCAGATGAGGTTAGGTGGTCGGTTTATTGACGACCCCGAGCAACAAGGAGGACCCCGCCTTTAAGGGGCCCTGCAGGGGCTTGTGCGGGTTCCACGCCCAAGTGCCGGCAATCATCCACCCCTCAGCCAGCTAGGCTAACACAAACCAGATATCCCCAATCTTTAGTTAGATCTCCCCATTCTGTCCTTTACTCGTCATTCTGAAGCCGCTTATTAAGCTGAATATACCGAGGTACTCGATTCATAAAGAGTTAGTTGTAGACCGAGTGTAATGATTGCGCAATACCTACGCAATACAGTAATTATTATAATGCTACTAAGTAATTCATATAGAACTCCGTGTATTCAATTTTCAGCATAAACTGTATGAAATTCGCTTTGCATAAAAATACATCCGTTTGGAACGGAATTCTCGTACGATTTGAACCAATATCACACAAGCAATCGTGATATTTAATTACACATAATTATTCCGAACTCAAATATTCCCAAAATAAATACATTTCGATAGTGAAAATAATTAATCGATAGATAATATAAATGTGTTCCTTAGCTGTTATACAGTGGCGGTATGATCCTCTCTTGGTACGATGAATGGTAGATTCCTCCATACGTCCGGGCAGCAACTCCGTCCGCAAATGATGTTCTGGAACTCAGGGCTCCGTCGGTAGTCTGTTGGGCAGCGCTCCCGCTCGCAAGTCTGGTCTCGAACTGAAGGGGCTGAGTACATCGTTTCCTTTTATAGTAACGATTTCACCATACCTCTGAAATCCACGCTAGTGCAGTGACTCATCCTATGCCCGATGACCTCACCGCCGGCGCTCGCCATTGGCCGGATTCAGCCATCAGGACGGTCGCCTCCGGCTCAACCCGTCGAAGGCAAAGCGCGCCTGTGATTGGTCCGTTTCGTTAAAATAATAGTTAAGCACCCGCTACACGCGAGACTTACTGTTCTGATTCATAAATAATAAAGGCTCGTTCGCACCTACTCACAAGGTCGAGTCTATTAGGATTGGCAAACGATATTAATTTAACACAGAATTATATCTATGGTATAATAAAGATCTAAGAAATATTACTTGTATAGCTGAATATTCAATATTTTGTTAGCCTCTTGTAATACATAGAATCTTAAGAAGAAATATATCAGGCTTTTACTTTTAAACGATTCCAAACAGAAGAAATATATTTTTGATGTCCATACTTGACTTTTTTGAATATTATTATTTTAAGATTTTCTAAATTTATTAAATCTATCTCTATGTCGACCATCACAGCTTCCCCCTTATTTAGAGAGAGGAATGATCTATCAGACCAAGCCTATCTGCTAAATAACCCAATAGGATAGTATATCTCGTGATACTTATCAAGAGTTTCTAAAATTCCTTTTAAAATAAATCGTTGTTCTTTCCTTTCCCCGCGTACTATATTTCTATTAGGGTAGAATTCCTTTTCAATGGAATCCTTTTTGTGTATTTAAAGCTACTGTAAACCATCTGCCTATCATTCAAATGAAAAGTGTACAACTAACATGAATATAAGAATTGCAAGCAAAATTGGACTGTATCTATTTTATTCAATTGATTGGAAAGGTTCGATTCTCCATAATCGATTGAATGCCTCAGTAATCTCATCATTGTGTCTGCTAACCACTCAAGCGCCATTCTGTTATCAATAATCCATAAGACGCCCCTTCCCCCACTTTGTTATGCTCCTTGCTTCCCTTACAATGGTACACTCCTAGAGTTCACCAACTCGCAACTCTATACTACTTTCTTATTCCCCCTTCCCCCAAACTATACAACCTCTTCTATCTGAAACTCGTATAGTCCTATTTTAACCGAGTGAATAGTCAACCGCATATTCCTACTATGATTGCAAACCACGACAAAATTAACTCTTGTACCCCATCTGAGCTATGAACTCTATTCATATGCGCAATACATGTCCTCTTATGTAGAAACAGCCAATTGTCCTCAATATTCCACGTATACTGTAATGACTGCCATAATTTATTGTTGGTGTAATATGATGAAGAAGAAGAAGAAGAAGCCGCAAAAGTAGTGGATGACAACAGAAGAAGAAGAAAATGAATCCATTGAAAGGCATAAGATAAAGAAGAAAAGTCACAACCGAGTGTAGTAATAGATAAAGACAAAGAAGAAGAAGTCGAAAGATATAAAATTAGAAGACGCGAATGTAGCAGTAGGCAAAGAACAAAAGAAGACGAAGATAAGACGTAGAAAACAGTCGAAAATTATAAGATATACGGAAGAAGACGACATGAATGTAGTTATAGGAAAAGAAGAAGAAGAAGAAGATGAAGAGAAGACGAAGAAAAACAGTTGATAAGTATAAGATAAACGGAAGAAGACCAAATGAATGTAGTTATAGGAAAAGAAGAAGAAGAAGAAGATGAAGAGAAGACGAAGAAAAACAGTTGATAAGTATAAGATAAACGGAAGAAGACGAAATGAATGTAGTTATAGGAAAAGAAGAAGAAGAAGAAAGAAAAGAGAAGAAAGAAGAAGAAGATGAAGAGAAGACGAAGAAAAACAGTTGATAAGTATAAGATAAACGGAAGAAGACGAAATGAATGTAGTTATAGGAAAAGAAGAAGAAGAAGAAAGTGGAGAAGCGAATAGGAAAGAAGAAAGAAGAGAATATGAAAAGAAGAAGAAGAAAGAAGAGAGAAGAAAGAAGAAGAAAAGAAGAAGAAAATAATGTAGTAATAGGAAAAGAAGAAGAAGAAGAAAAGGTAAAGAAGAAGAGAAGACGAAGAAAAGACGTAGAAAAACAGTCGAAAAGTTTAAGATAAATGGAAGGAGACGAAATGAATGTAGTAATAGAAAAAGAAGAAGAAGAAGAAAGTAGAGAAGCAGTCGAAAGATATACCATAAGACGAAAAAGTAGTTGCAAAGTATTGTAATAATTGCTATTTATAGAAGAGAAGGTATTTGAAAAGTAAAGCATAAACGGTATGTATTCAAAGAAGAAGACTAGAGTGAACATAACCAAAAAAAAAAACCTTCGTACCGAAGAAGAAGAAGACGCTGTTGAAGTCAATATAAATAAAAAGGGGAAAGAAAATATATATATAACCGTTAGCATATACGAATAAGAAGAAGACGAAGAAGAAGAAGAGGAAGAAAAGGATAGGAACAAACCCTTCGATAATTGTAGAACGTAAAAGTATGTATAACTTATTATCCGTCTCAACTAACTTTCCAGCCAACCCTCAAGAGTGATATCTAAATACGACGCATGTTTGTAGAAGAAGTGCATCCAGATGTCAAGAAAGTTTCCCATAACTATTCCTTACTAACCTGTCTTCCCCCAAATTGTTAAGCGTTTGTCAAATAATCAGGCGCGACTCCTCCGTATAACTGTAATATTATTCCTCCCAAAACTTATTGAAAACCTAAAACAACTTTATTAATATGTTCCGTATTCATTATCCCCATACTTATATGTAACATAACATTATAAAATTTTAAAGTGTTCCTTTAACAACGCGAACATGTTTAACGAAGTACACTGTTACAAATCAGAAGAGGTGAACCCTAATATCTGTACTAGCTGTAGTAGTCGTCACCAACACTGATATCCACAGAAGATGTATGTGTGTAACTGAATCAAGAATTCCTAACGTATAATTCGGCTTGCTATACGACTGGAATCTATTCAAGATCCAAACGACTAATCTTCCTACCCTAATCTAAAAGTAATGGTCACGACGACGCATGAAGGTGGATGAATCTAATGATGATGCTATTATTATATAAAAAGGTTTTTTTCAAAGTCCTCCCGGTAAAATCTATTTTCAAAATTTTTTTTTCAAAATGTTCCAGAAGAATTCAAAAGCTCTCCTGAAAAATTTCTTTTTTTATTTTATTTTATCACTATTCAAAAGGATTTCTACATACACCCAATGTATAGTAAAAACAATAAATGCTTTATCAATCATAGCGTTACGACTTCTCAAAAACTTGAAGAAACTCACATATCGTTAATTCCGGATTTACTTTTGTATTATTTCCAAGAAGATTGCGCCCAAAACTAAAACAACCCTTATATAGATACGTACGAAATTTGAAGTAGTGAGATGTTTATTTCTACTCTGCCTATAAATAAGCTATATCAACGTATATTGTAATATAATATTTATTAATGAAGATAAAACAATTTCAATTAACGTTGCAATGAAGCGAAACAAAGGAATATATATAAAAAAAAACAAGTCCAATTTTTAATTATTCGTTACTAAGAGTATATATATATATTGCGCTCTCTATTACCGCTTCCTATAGACTAACACTAGCGAAGGCTCAAAACTTTCTCTGATTTCCGCTAGATGGCGGTAGTATGACCATTTTAATTCATATGCCAGGCCGTCTTGTAAATAAAAATGGAAGCAATTTTATTCTTGTAATTCAAATCAAAATAATTTTTAGATCAAAACAAGAAACTCAAATAATTATTTCGTGCAACAATACGCGTCTGTGTTTATATTACGAACAAGTCTATCAATCCTGCATACAACAAAGAAATTATAATTAGTTTGAATAACCAGAACCGTATATAACTGTGTATAACAATTAAGAACACATTTAGATAATTAGAATAATTAAGAACCATAATAAATCAATGAAGGAAATTATTATTTTTTTTCAATTAATTCAGCAACATTGTAGATTGACATTTTATTTTTTTTTTTAGGACAATTTGTAATATAACCACTTTGACGATAAAAAGGTATCTCCGAAACATGCACGTGAAAGTTATCAAATAATATAAGTAGATTTGTAAGAATACTATAATCAATTAATTTTTTGTGTAATTATTATCTGTAAAAATTTAGCTGAATTTAAAGATCTTTTTTTTTCAAATATAGAAACCCTTTTAATATCCATAAGACAAATATATAACAAGTGTGGATTTATTTAATTTACATTAACCTTAATTTAATTAAAATTAATTTATATTAATTTTTAATTATGAAACCAGACGGATAATTATTAAAATATTTTTTGCATTTGTATCATAAAAGTACATAACCGAAAGAGAAAAGTAAATATTATAAAACATCGGATTTATAATTTTTTTTATAAAATAAAATATATATCAAATGTTCTTTTCTTTTAGATTCATATATTCTCGTGTTTATATTTTCTACTAAATTGTTATCCGGTTTTTATATTTATTTTTACTTTTATATTTTTCTGCTATTATTATTAATTACTATTGCATAACTCGTAAGCGAAAATATTTGCCACTGAACAGATTTTATCTAGCGTGGGTCAATTATTAGTTTATATTAATATAGGAAATTAAATTAAAACCGAATTTTAAGCTATCATAAACCCTCCGTGGCGCGCGCTGAAATCTGTCGCGGTGATCTGCCCGTAATACAGGTGTGTATTTTTGCATTTCGGGCGCCGTGCGAATCCGTTTCAGTGGAGCAGCTAACTGTCCCTTCGTACTAGCCCGAGCGCGAAAGTCGAACTTGTTAAACCTTAAACCCTCAAACGTCTCCGGTCTATTTCGTGAACGCTCGCAGTCGGGCGGAACATGACCCGGGACGGTACTGTATGGGGAACCGTGTCGCGCGTGCTCTCCCATTACACAGCGCTCGCAAACCCGGCGGCTTGGGCCGTGTTCGGTGGTATATTTGCGAAACACAAACACAAATGCAATAATTAAAACCTTTCAAACGTGAATCGTTTGAATCCTAACTACATATTTGTTATACTGCGATCCTCAAATCCCGATGGTCTTTTTTAGATTGTGACGGTGGCTTACTTGTGAGATCGCATTCAAACAATTATTAAAATATTTTTCAAATGTGAATCATTTGAATTCAAACCACATAAAATGAATGAGATATGAATTAAATCACATATTCTATAAAATGGAGCAATACTTTTACAAAGAAACAGGCATTCCAAAATCGAACTAATATATCACAAGGACCAAAATTACTACAATAATTATCGTTCACAAAATATTAAATAATAAAAATGCCAACTGTCTATATGACAAACAACCTAAAGAAATTTCTAATACCTAGTATCACGTGTGTCTACAAATCTCAGTACGTGGTTCACGTAAATGCTCAATCTTTTTTCTTTGATGTCACGGACCGTGGTCCGCGATTGTTTAAATAAAACCGCTTTTATAATCAAATATTTTCTTTCATTTATAATATTAACTAAACCAAAATGATTTTATTACTATGCAAATGAGTCCAACGAATACGCTCCTGTCTGGTCACCGGCACCACTGTAATGATCCAAGTAGATAGAGGGTATCCTAATCAAATCGAGCAGACTGTATTTAATGTCGAAATGATGTTCAATTAATATTATAAAGCATTTTATTGTATTTCAATATAAATCGTTCTCCTGGTCACGGCACCACTGTGATGTGCCACGTAGATAGAGGGGTCCTAATCATAAGACGGTATTTCTAGAGATGCTTTCTATTATATGAAAAATATTATTCAGTCGTAAAATAGTTGACGCGAGTTTAATTTTATTATTATATTTTTCATTTCGACCTCCTGGTCGCGGACAACCACTGTAGTGATCCATCTAGATAGTGGGTATCCTAATCAAATCGAGCAGACTGTATTTAATGTCGAAATGATGTTCAATTATTATTATAAAGCATTTTATTGTATTTCAATATAAATCGTTCTCCTGGTCACGGTAAGCACTGTGATGACCCAGGTAGATAGCGGGCCCTAATCAAATCGGGTCTTGATACATTTAATAATAATTTAGTATAGCTCCTGGTCCGGCACCAGAGTTAGACATCCCATGGGGTGTGTGTTGAATATATAAGGCGAAGCAAATCTATAATACAAATCATTCCATTGCAAATCACTGTAAATCATATTCTTTTCACGGCTAACGATGTAAGATGACCCTAATGTGGGTCCTACTAAATAATGAAGGTTAGTAAGTAGCAAACCGTCGCGTTCAAAATACAATATATTGGATTATCAAATATTTCATTATTCTTATATGTGAGCGCGCGACGCTCTGCATAACGACTGCAAATTGCGTTGTAACTACAGAATGATCGTGAGATAAATTATATTCTACCTTCTATGAAATATTAAAAATATTGTATTCTATACAATATTAATACTCTGCCTGTGCTAACTATACATTTAACTAAAATATATATTATTAACTGGAAATAATTATTCTGTGAAAATTGCGCTTTTGAATGCAATATTAACTAAAAATATTAACTAACTAACATCTTGGGTTCGCAGACGAAATTGAAAATACCTAATGCCCTTTGCATTTACTAAGTATATTACCTAAATAGCCACAGCTATACCATCCTGTCCGTCAGGGACGAAACATAAAACACAGTTATATTCCTAAAAGTGCTACCTCTTACGCGACAAAAATACCTATTGCAGTCGGGCTATGAATATGAACTATTTCCGCCTCA
The DNA here is from genome assembly GCA_016648135.1 of Agrypnia vestita. Lineage (NCBI taxonomy): Eukaryota > Metazoa > Arthropoda > Insecta > Trichoptera > Phryganeidae > Agrypnia > Agrypnia vestita. Next base: position 59,238 of record JADDOH010005130.1, read on the forward strand.
TAATGGCGCCTGGAACCAATACTAAAAACCTCACGAGAAATAATAAATGCGACTAAATCTCGATAAATACAATATATACTATTCGTAATACGTCGTTGAATTGGCACATGATTCGTCTAATGGATGAAGGACCCCGTTGTGTATCGTAATAACTTCAAATTTTTTTATAGGAGCAGTGTGGAAACAATTGCATAATATTACGTAATAAAAACATCTAACGAACCTAATAATCTATACATTTATGTTACAATAAAATACGTTCACTAGAAAGAATTCGTGTATTAGAAATAAAACATTTTCGATTGGAGGCAAACCAGTAAAATCGTTCGAACGGCGCCAAGGGAAAAATTCACACATTAAATAACATTGAAATTAATAATCATAAACACTTTGTATTATCAAATTCTTACCTTGAATGGTGTCGTCTTAGACGTGTATGAACCTGTTCATATTAATTGCGTGAGAAAATAATACATATATTTGCTATTTACGATATCCGACATTTTTGAAGCGAAACTTCTTTATTAATAAGTAGACAAGGTCTCGGGGATGGTTTGTTCGAAAGGATTCTACAACAGCCCGTGAGTTTATATGAAATAATAGTTTCTTTGAATGCTAAATTTTGGTTTTTTAAACCCTCAGCATCTCTGCTGAGAGGGGTAGAGGCTCCGCGCCCGCCTAACCCCGGTGGCCGACTTCCTAAGTGACTAAACGGCCCCCCTTGTTCCTCCGGAACTTACTGCATCCCGAGACTCTATCTCTTCTTTACGAGATGTGATCCTGTGACGCCTCTCTTTTAGGCTTCTAATTGAGAAGGCCGTACTCTTTTGGTACGAGTTTCTGATGATGTGTGTTGTCTTGAGGCGCCTTTCTTTTAGGCCGGTGTTTGAAGAATCATGTACTCCTTTGGTACGAATTGATGACGACATTAGCCTCCTTTGCGGGCATAGTCAGCGATGTTACAAATTATTGTGCAATCTCATTATGCCTTTTCAGAGCGGCGTCCCACGTTTCTGCATCTTGCAACATTTACTTTGGACAAATGTTAGAGTGTTAGTAACATATTTATAATATCCCAGCTATTCCATATGAGTGAATGATTTTTATATTTATTCTGGCCCTGTCTTTCTTACAGAGGACGAAATAGAAGTTAACGTTTTCTATCAAGGTTTTACAGCATTCAAGCATGGAAATCCTTCCAAAGACAAAGGGAACCTTTTTGTTGGTTTGAGTAGTTTGCGCCAGATGAGGTTAGGTGGTCGGTTTATTGACGACCCCGAGCAACAAGGAGGACCCCGCCTTTAAGGGGCCCTGCAGGGGCTTGTGCGGGTTCCACGCCCAAGTGCCGGCAATCATCCACCCCTCAGCCAGCTAGGCTAACACAAACCAGATCTCCCCAATCTTTAGTTAGACTTCCCCATTCTGTCCTTTACTCGTCATTCTGAAGCTACTTGTTAAGCTAGATGTACCGAGGTACTCAAATCATAAAGAGTTAACTGAAGACCGGATTGCGCAATACTTATGCAATACAGTAATTATTATAATGCTACTAAGTAATTCATATAGAAATCCGTGTATTCAAATTTTAGCATAAACGGTATGAAATTCGCTTTGCATAAAAATACATCCGTTTGGAACGGAATTCTCGTACGATTTGGATTGATATCTGGTTATGCAATACATAACGCGTCGACAATATTATGAATCTATTAAGCACTGCTTATAGAGCTCCGTAAAATCAATTGTTAATACAAATGGTATGAAAATCCCCATGCATCAAAATATATTCGTTTGGGAGATATTCCCGTACGAATTGAGCCAAGATCACACAAGAAATCGTGATATTATTTATACATTATTGCTCCGATTTTAAATCTTCCCAAAATAAATACATTTCAATAGTGAAAATAATTAATCGATAGATAATATAAATGTGTTCCTTAGCTGTTACACAGTGGCGGTATGATCCTCTCTGGTACTGATGAATGGTAGATTCCTCCATACGTCCGGGCAGCAACTCCGTCCGCAAATGCTGTTCTGGAACTCAGGGCTCCGTCGGTAGTCTGTTGGGCAGCGCTCCCGCTCGCAAGTCTGGTCTCGAACTGAAGGGGCTGAGTACATCATGTTCGCTCCTTTTATAGTAACGATTTCACCATACCTCTGAAATCCACGCTAGTGCAGTGACTCATCCTATGCGCGATGACCTCACCGCCGGCGCTCGCCATTGGCCGGATTCAGCCATCAGGACGGTCGCCTCCGGCTCAACCCGTCGAAGGCAAAGCGCGCCTGTGATTGGTCCGTTTCGTTAAGATAATGGTAAAGCACTCGCTACACGCGAGACTTGCTGTTCCTATTCATAAATAATAAAGGCTCGTTCGCACCTACTCACAAGATCGAGTCTATTAGGATTGGCAAACAATATTAATTTAACACAGAATTATATCTATGGTATAATAAAGATCCAAGAAAATATTACTTGTATAGCTGAATATTCAATATTTTGTTAGCCTCTTGTAATACATAGAATCTTGAGAAATATATCAGGCTTTTACTTTTAAACGATTCAAACCAGAAGAAATATATTTTTGATGTCCATACTTGGCTTTTTTGAATATTATTATTTTAAGATTTTCTAAATTTATTAAATCTATCTCTATGTCGACCATCACAGCTTCCCCCTTATTTAGAGAGAGGAATGATCTATCAGACCAAGCCTATCTGCTAAATAACCCAATAGGATAGTATATCTCGTGATACTTATCAAGAGTTTCTAAAATTCCTTTTAAAATAAATCGTTGTTCTTTCCTTTCTCCGCGTACTATATTTCTAGTAGGGTTGAATTCTTTTCAATGGAACCTTCTTTGCGTATTTAAAGCTACTGTAAACCATCTGCCTGTCATTCAAATGAAAAGTGTACAACTAATATAAATATAAGATTTGAAAGCGAAAGGGACTGTATATAATTTTTTCAATTGACTGAAAAGGTTCGATTCTTCATAATCGATTGAATGCCTCAGTAATCTCATCATTGTGTCTGCTAACCACTCAAGTCCATCCTGTTATCAACACTTAAAAGGGACGCCCCTTCCCCCACTTTGTTATCCTCCTTGCTTCCCTTACAATGGTACACTCCTAGTGTTCACCACCTCGCAACTCTATACTACTTTCCCCAGCATATACCTCCCTTCCCCCAGAATATACTCCCACTAACACTCCCCACATCCCCTTCAAGCTATACAAACCAACTCAACCGAGTAAATATTAACTGTATATTTCTCCTATGAAATGCGAGCTACGATAATCTGAAGTTCCAGAATTATGTTAACCTACGAATTAATGTACAATCTATTCATATAAACTTAACAACCAGCTTCCTAATATAAAGAGCAAACCCTTCCCCCAAACTATACACACTCTTCTATTTCTAACTCGTTTCGTCCTGTTTTAACCGAGTGAATAGTCAACCGCATATTCCTACTATGATTGCAAACCGCGACAAAATTAACTCTTGTACCCCATCTGAGCTATGAACTCTATTCATATGCGCAATACATGTCCTCTTATGTAGAAACAGCCAATTGTCCTCAATATTCCACGTATACTGTAATGACTGCCATAATTTATTGTTGGTGTAATATGATGAAGAAGAAGAAGAAGAAGCCGCAAAAGTAGTGGATGACAACAGAAGAAGAAGAAAATGAATCCATTGAAAGGCATAAGATAAAGAAGAAAAGTCACAACCGAGTGTAGTAATAGATAAAGACAAAGAAGAAGAAGTCGAAAGATATAAAATTAGAAGACGCGAATGTAGCAGTAGGCAAAGAACAAAAGAAGACGAAGATAAGACGTAGAAACCAGTCGAAAATTATAAGATATACGGAAGAAGACGACATGAATGTAGTTATAGGAAAAGAAGAAGAAGAAGAAGATGAAGAGAAGACGAAGAAAAACAGTTGATAAGTATAAGATAAACGGAAGAAGACCAAATGAATGTAGTTATAGGAAAAGAAGAAGAAGAAGAAGATGAAGAGAAGACGAAGAAAAACAGTTGATAAGTATAAGATAAACGGAAGAAGACGAAATGAATGTAGTTATAGGAAAAGAAGAAGAAGAAGAAAGAAAAGAGAAGAAAGAAGAAGAAGATGAAGAGAAGACGAAGAAAAACAGTTGATAAGTATAAGATAAACGGAAGAAGACGAAAAAAATGTAGTTATAGGAAAAGAAGAAGAAGAAGAAAGTGGAGAAGCGAATAGGAAAGAAGAAAGAAGAGAATATGAAAAGAAGAAGAAGAAAGAAGAGAGAAGAAAGAAGAAGAAAAGAAGAAGAAAATAATGTAGTAATAGGAAAAGAAGAAGAAGAAGAAAAGGTAAAGAAGAAGAGAAGACGAAGAACAGACGTAGAAAAACAGTCGAAAAGTTTAAGATAAATGGAAGGAGACGAAATGAATGTAGTAATAGAAAAAGAAGAAGAAGAAGAAAGTAGAGAAGCAGTCGAAAGATATACCATCAGACGAAAAAGTAGTTGCAAAGTATTGTAATAATTGCTATTTATAGAAGAGAAGGTATTTGAAAAGTAAAGCATAAACGGTATGTATTCAAAGAAGAAGAAGACTAGAGTGAACATAACCAATAAAAAAAAACCTTCGTACCGAAGAAGAAGAAGACGCTGTTGAAGTCAATATAAATAAAAAGCGGAAAGAAAATATATATATAACCGTTAGCATATACGAATAAGAAGAAGACGAAGAAGAAGAAGAGGAAGAAAAGGATAGGAACAAACCCTTCGATAATTGTAGAACGTAAAAGTATATATAACTATTATCCGTCTCAACTAACTTTCCAGCCAACCCTCAAGAGTGATATCTAAAGACGACGCATGTTTGTAGAAGAAGTGGATCCAGATGTCTAGAAAAGTTTCCCATAGCTATTCCCTACTAACCTGTCTTCCCCCAGATTTTTAAGCGTTTGTCAAATAATCAGGCGCAAATCCTCCGTATAACTGTAATATTGTTCCTCCCAAAACTTATTGCAAACCTAAAACAACTTTATTAATATGTTCCGTATTCATCATCCCCATACTTATATGTAACATAACATTATAAAATTTTTAAGTGTTCCTTTAACAACGCGAACATGTTTAACGAAGTACACTGTTACAAATCAGAAGAGGTGAACCCTAATATCTGTACTAGCTGTAGTAGTCATCACCAACACTGATATCCACAGAAGATGTATGTGTGTAACTGAATCAAGAATTCCTAACGTATAATTCGGTTTGCTATACGACTGGAATCTATTCAAGATCCAAACGACTAATCTTTCTACCTCAATCTAAAAGTAATGCCACGACGACGCATGAAGGTGGATGAAGCTAATGATTTCGTTATGCTACTACTATTTAATCTACTAAAAATCTATTTTCAAAATTTTTTTTTTTTCAAAATGTTCCAGAAGAATTCAAAAGCTCTCCTGAAAAATTTCTTTTTTATTTTATTTTATCACTATTCAAAAGGATTTCTACATACACCCAATGTATAGTAAAAACAATAAATGCTTTATCAATCATAGCGTTACGATTTCTCAAAACTTGAAGAAACTCACATATCGTTAATTCCGGATTTACTTTTGTATTATTTCCAAGAAGATTGCGCCTAAAACTAAAACAATCCTTATATAGATACGTACGAAATTTGAAGTAGTGAGATGTTTATTTCTACTCTGCCTATAAATAAGCTATATCAACGTATATTGTAATATAATATTTATTAATGAAGATAAAACAATTTCAATTAACGTTGCAATGAAGCGAAACAAAGGAATATATATAAAAAAAAACAAGTCCAATTTTTAATTATTCGTTACTAAGAGAATATATATATTGCGTTCTCTATTACCGCTTCCTATAGACTAATACTAGCGAAGGCTCAAAACTTTCTCTGATTTCCGCTAGATGGCGGTAGTATGACCATTTTAATTCATATGCCAGGCCGTCTTGTAAATAAAAATGGAAGCAATTTTATTCTTGTAATTCAAATCAAAATAATTTTTAGATCAAAACAAGAAACTCAAATAATTATTTCGTGCAACAATACGCGTCTGTGTTTATATTACGAACAAGTCTATCAATCCTGCATACAACAAAGAAATTATAATTAGTTTGAATAACCAGAACCGTATATAACTGTGTATAACAATTAAGAACACATTTAGATAATTAGAATAATTAAGAACCATAATAAATCAATGAAGGAAATTATTATTTTTTTTCAATTAATTCAGCAACATTGTAGATTGACATTTTATTTTTTTAGGACAATTTTTAATATAACACCTTGACGATAAAAAGGTATCTCCGAAACATGCACGTGAAAGTTATCAAATAATATAAGTAGATTTGTAAGAATACTATAATCAATAAATTTTTTGTGTAATTATTATCTGTAAAAATTTAGCTGAATTTAAAGATCTTTTTTTTTTTTTCAAATATAGAAACCCTTTTTAATATCCATAAGACAAATATATAACAAGTGTGGATTTATTTAATTTACATTAACCTTAATTTAATTAAAATTAATTTATATTAATTTTTAATTATGAAACCAGACGCATAATTATTAAAATATTTTTCGCATTTGTATCATAATTGTACATAACCGAAAGAGAAAAGTAAATATTATAAAACATCGGATTTATAATTTTTTTTATAAAATAAAATATATATCAAATGTTCTTTTCTTTTAGATTCATATATTCTCGTGTTTATATTTTCTACTAAATTGTTATCCGGTTTTTATATTTATTTTTACTTTTATATTTTTCTGCTATTATTATTAATTACTATTGCATAACTCGTAAGCGAAAATATTTGCCACTGAACAGATTTTATCTAGCGTGGGTTAATTATTAGTTTATATTAATATAAGAAATTAAATTAAAACCGAATTTTAAGCTATCATAAACCCTCCGTGGCGCGCGCTGAAATCTGTCGCGGTGATCTGCCCGTAATACAGGTGTATATTTTTGCATTTCGGGCGCCGTGCGAATCCGTTCGGCGTAGCTAACTGTCTTTTCGTACTAGCCCGAGCGCGAAGGTCGAACTTGTTAAACCTTAAACCCTCAAACGTCTCGGGTCTCTGCCGCATCTTCCACGCTTGTGCCGAAACGTGTCCGCTCGCGTTATATAGGGAAACCGTCGCCGGTCTTTCTAACACGCAGCGCTCGCAAACCCGGCGGCTTTGGCCGTGTTCGGTGGTATATTTGCGAAACACAAACACAAACGCAATAATTAAAACCATTCAAATGTGAATCGTTTGAATCTCAACTACATATTTGTTACACTGCGATCGCAAATCCCGATGGCCCAGGCCGTGACAGTGGTATACTTGCGAGAAAACAAATGCAATAATTAAAACCTTTCAAACGTGAATCGTTTGAATCCTAACTACATATTTGTTATACTGCGATCCGCAAATCCCGACGGTCTTTTTTAGATTGTGACGGTGGCTTACTTGTGAGATCGCATTCAAACAATTATTAAAATATTTTTCAAATGTGAATCATTTGAATTCAAACCACATAAAATGAATGAGATATGAAATAAATCACATATTCTATAAAATGGAGCAATACTTTTACAAAGAAACAGGCATTCCAAAATCGAACTAATATATCACAAGGACCAAAATTACTACAATAATTTTCGTTCACAAAATATTAAATAATAAAAATGCCAACTGTCTATATGACAAACAACCTAAAGAAATTTCTAATACCTAGTATCACGTTTGTCTACAAATCTCAGTACGTGGTTCACATAAATGCTCAATCTTTTTTCTTTGATGTCACGGACCGTGGTCCGCGATTGTTTAAATAAAACCGCTTTTATAATCAAATATTTTCTTTCATTTATAATATTAACTAAACCAAAATGATTTTATTACTATGCAAATGAGTCCAACGAATACGCTCCTGTCTGGTCACCGGCACCACTGTGGTGATCCTGATAGATAGTGGGTCCTCGTCAAATGACGGTATTTTCTAGAGATGCTTTCTATTATATGAAAAATATTATACATTCGTAAAATAATTGACGCGAGTAGTATTTATTATTATATTTTTCATTCCGATCTTATATGTGAACGCGCGCGATCGAGCGACAGGATGCAACCGGTCGACTTCAACCATATGATGTAGCGATACAGTTGTTAAAAATTAAATATTCAATACAGAAATATTACTACTACTAAAATTCAACTTTTCATATGAAATAATGTTCTATACTATCAGAAATTACTCTAAACGATAAATTAACTAAAAATACGTATTAACTTAAAATAATATTAAATAATATAATTTCATTGCAATGAATAAAGTCATTTGCCGTATGATGTTAGCGAAAATAGTTGTATGGCGCGGGTGGCAACGGCTGAGGTCGACAGATACGCTGTAACTATAAAAGGATCGCGGAATAAAATATTATACCTTCTTGAAATATTATAAATAATGTATTCTATACAATATTAATACTCTGCCTGTGCTAACTATACATTTAACTAAAATATATATTATTAACTGGAAATAATTATTCTGTGAAAATTGCGCTTTTGAATGCAATATTAACTAAAATATTTCTAACATCTTGGTTTCGCATACTATATTGAAAATACCTAATGCCCTTTGCATTTACTAAGTATATTACCTAAATAGCCACAGCTATACCATCCTGTCCGTCAGGGACTAAACATAAAACATAGTTATATTTCTAAAAGTGCTACCTCTTACGCGACAAAAATACCTATTGCAGTCGGGCTATGAATATGAACTATTTCCGCCTCATAATGGCGCCTGGAACCAATACTAAAAACCTCACTAGAATAATAAATGCGACTAAATCTCGATAAATACAATATATACTATTCGTAATACGTCGTTGAATTGGCACATGATTCGTCTAATGGATGAAGGACCCCGTTGTGTATCGTAATAACTTCAAATTCTTTTATAGGAGCAGTGTGGAAACAATTGCATAATATTACGTAATAAAAACATCTAACGAACCTAATAATCTATACATTTATGTTACAATAAAATACGTTTACTAGAAAGAATTCGTGTATTAGAAATAAAACATTTTCGATTGGAGGCAAACCAGTAAAATCGTTCGAACGGCGCCAAGGGAAAAATTCACACATTAAATAACATTGAAATTAATAATCATAAACACTTTGTATTAGCAAATTCTTACCTTGAATGGTGTCGTCTTAGACGTGTATGAACCTGTTCATATTAATTGCGTGAGAAAATAATACATATATTTGCTATTTACGAAATACGACATTTTTGAAGCGAAACTTCTTTATTAATAAGTAGACAAGGTCTCGGGGATGGTTTGTTCGAAAGGATTCTACAACAGCCCGTGAGTTTATATGAAATAATAGTTTCTTTGAATGCTAAGTTTTGATTTTTTTAAACCCTCAGCATCTCTGCTGAGAGGGGTAGAGGCCCCGCGCCCGCCTAAACCCGGTGGCCGACTTCCTAAGTGACTAAACGGCCCCCCTTGTTCCTCCGGAACTTACTGCATCCCGAGACTCTATCTCTTCTTTACGAGATGTGATCCTGTGACGCCTCTCTTTTAGGCTTATAATTGAGAAGGCCGTACTCTTTTGGTACGAGTTTCTGATGATGTGTGTTGTCTTGAGGCGCCTTTCTTTTAGGCCGGTGTTTGAAGAATCATGTACTCTTTTGGTACGAATTGATGACGACATTAGCCTCCTTTGCGGGCATAGTCAGCGATGTTACAAATTATTGTGCAATCTCATTATGCCTTTTCAGAGCGGCGTCCCACAATTCTGCATTCTGCATCTTGCAACATTTACTTTGGACAAATGTTAGAGTGTTAGTAACATATTTATAATATCCCAGCTATTCCATATGAGTGAATGATTTTTATATTTATTCTGGCCCTGTCTTTCTTACAGAGGACGAAATAGAAGTTAACGTTTTCTATCAAGGTTTTACAGCATTCAAGCATGGAAATCCTTCCAAAGACAAAGGGAACCTTTTTGTTGGTTTAAGTAGTTTGCGCCAGATGAGGTTAGGTGGTCGGTTTATTGACGACCCCGAGCAACAAGGAGGACCCCGCCTTTAAGGGGCCCTGCAGGGGCTTGTGCGGGTTCCACGCCCAAGTGCCGGCAATCATCCACCCCTCAGCCAGCTAGGCTAACACAAACCAGATATCCCCAATCTTTAGTTAGATCTCCCCATTCTGTCCTTTACTCGTCATTCTGAAGCTACTTGTTAAGCTGATGTACCGAGGTACTCAAATCATAAAGAGTTAACTGAAGACCGGATTGCGCAATACTTATGCAATACAGTAATTATTATAATGCTACTAAGTAATTCATATAGAAATCCGTGTATTCAAATTTTAGCATAAACGGTATGAAATTCGCTTTGCATAAAAATACATCCGTTTGGAACGGAATTCTCGTACGATTTGGATTGATATCTGGTTATGCAATACATAACGCGTCGACAATTATTATGAATCTATTAAGCACTGCTTATAGAGCTCCGTAAAATCAATTGTTAATACAAATGGTATGAAAATCCCCATGCATCAAAATATATTCGTTTGGGAGATATTCCCGTACGAATTGAGCCAAGATCACACAAGAAATCGTGATATTAATTATACATTATTGCTCCGATTTTAAATCTTCCCAAAATAAATACATTTCAATAGTGAAAATAATTAATCGATAGATAATATAAATGTGTTCCTTAGCTGTTACACAGTGGCGGTATGATCCTCTCTGCTACTGATGAATGGTAGATTCCTCCATAAGTCCGGGCAGCAACTCCGTCCGCAAATGCTGTTCTGGAACTCAGGGCTCCGTCGGTAGTCTGTCGGGCAGCGCTCCCGCTAGCAAGTCTGGTCTCGAACTGAAGGGGCTGAGTACATCATGTTCGCTCCTTTTATAGTAACGATTTCACCATACCTCTGAAATCCACGCTAGTGCAGTGACTCATCCTATGCGCGATGACCTCACCGCCGGCGCTCGCCATTGGCCGGATTCAGCCATCAGGACGGTCGCCTCCGGCTCAACCCGTCGAAAGGTAACGCGTGCCTGTGATTGGTCCGTTTCGTTAAAATAAGAGTAAAGCACTCGCTACACGCGAGACTTGCTGTTCCGTTTCATAAATAATAAAGGCTCGTTCGCACCTACACACAAGGTCGAGTCTATTAGGATTGGCAAACAATATTAATTTAACACAGAATTATATCTATGGTATAATAAAGATCTAAGAAATATTACTTGTATAGCTGAATATTCAATATTTTGTTAGCCTCTTGTAATACATAGAATCTTAAGAAGAAATATATCAGGCTTTTACTTTTAAACGATTCCAAACAGAAGAAATATATTTTTGATGTCCATACTTGACTTTTTTGAATATTATTATCTTAAGATTTTCTAAATTTATTAAATCTATCTCTATGTCGACCATCACAATATCAGAAAATCATGACATATCGAATTTGCGTGCGCTCACGCTGACGTATCCTTACCAACTAAATTCAACGACGCGGTCGACGCATTCCGTATTTGTCTAATACGTGTCTATTATGTGACTCTACCGTGCTCTTTCGATATTGTATTCTCTTTCACCGAAACCCAAGCAACCGCGTCTCTGTCCTACATGAAATGTGTGGTATTGTCGTGCTCTTTCTTACTCGATTTAACTGCGACGTGTAATATTTTGATCTCTTTTACACACTGGCCGTAAATACGAGAGTAATGAATAAATATTTTTTTATTAAAAAATACGTACGTTCGTAACAATTTAATTTAGTTATTTTGGTGTGAAAATATCTATTCAATGATTTCAAAAAATGACGTTTTAGTTTTGGTAAATAAGGTAGATATTTAATATTTTCTATGACATGTAGACCTACGTTACACCACCGACACACAGGAGTTACACACGATAGTATTATGTAATGAACTTGAACAAAATATATCGATCGATGGTACCTATGGGGCAAATACATAGAACATATTCTATCCGATGTAGTGTTTCTTATTCTGAGATGATATGGAGGTATGTTGCACTTGCTTCTTCTTCTTCTTTTGGTGTCATGTCAGGTCCCCCCAACGTTGACTATCACCCGAGAGAAAGCATCCCTGTCCTGGGCAGCACGAAACAGCTCTCCAACACTTCTTATGCCCGTCACTTGCACTTGCTACACTGGTTAATAATACTGTATTTAAACCGAAACGAAAAGTTTAATTTAGACATAGAAACTCGATGTTAAAAAGTTTGTCTGTCGGAACCCCTGGTAGTATGACACTTGTCACAACACTATATATAAAAATCAAGAACGGCCTACAGCAAGTGATCTACAATCTCCGGAAAACGTCTATGGGGTGCTTCTCACGTCGGGGTCCGCAGTTTATGGGGTACCGTGTCCTGGATCCCCACTTTTGTACGATGTAATACAGGATGAAAACTGATATGAACAGAAAGCCGCGGTCAGTTTAGTGTGTTTATTTTATTTTCGGCAGAATTACAATGAGTGCTTTATCGCTCGACCTTGGTAGATAACGGCGGTCATCGGTGTGCCAGCTGATTGGGTACACTTGGGCTCGTCAACTTGGTTCCTGGCCGCGTGCGTAGCGGCTGCAGAAAGCGGTCAAGGTGAAGATCGTCCTGTTAGCTGAAGATGGTGCTAATGATCGATGTCGGTGGCGTATTGCGGTGAGGTCGAGGATGATGGTGGTACCACCGGAAATATATGGTGTTCACTGCTAGAGGTTGCGAAGACAGTGGAGCGATAAGGCTGACAATGATCGATGGATTGGAGACTGAAAGCGTAGCGAGGAATGAAATAAGCGGCGTAGCGAGTGTGGTTTGATATCGTAGCTACTGCGGGTTAGAGATTGGTCGTATGGCGTAGAAATATACGAGCTACGTAGCTGGGTGATGCTACGAGTAGCGGTCGTCGGGCAGCGTTACCTCGTGATGGAGGCTTGGGAAACGAACTAGCTTTGAACATTGCTACTACGTCTTTTATATCCAGATTTTGGTGTACAGACGTGTACAAAAACCTGTGTGAGAAAGAGGCCGTTAGTATATTCATATTCTTTTGTCTGCGTGAGATTGTGCCATCCGCAAAATTCGCGTATAAACCGTCGCGTAAGCATTTTTTATTTCTGATGACTCGGTGTATCTTGCTTCATCATCATATTTTCAACTTCTTTTGCTTCTTCTGCATGCGAAACTCGATGTCAGCATTCTTCATACACGTGTTGCTGGTGATTAATATCGGCCTATGGTATTTTTCCCGTGCAAACTGTCGTCATCAGTAGTGGTTATGGAACGTGGGGAAACAGATCGTTGACCCCACATGTCTAGAAATACCTGGTTCAATCGAGAAGCAACGAGAAACTTCTAGAAAGTACGAAAGTATCAATATTTTTGGGTATAAATAAGGAGCCGGCCGCGGCGTAGTTGTTATCCTGTTGAAAGTTCGTTCGATGTGATATCGGCCGCGAAGTACCTACACGCAAGACGACGCCCGGCGTGACTATTCGTGAGGAAATCGAAGCCATAAATAAAGCGAATAATCAAGCGATGTACCTAATTGGCGAAATAAATAAATGCAATAAATACTGCGATCGAGAACTGGATGGAATATTTCAGTGAATGTTAAATATGTGTGTCCAAGAGATAATAAAATATTAATTTACGAGTAATATACTGCGAAAAAGTGTAATTTAAAGAATAGCGTAAAATTTAATTCATTTTAAGTGACCTTGTACATTGAATAGTTAATTAATCGCTTATTAATAAATTTCTAATTTATTCATTCCTTCCAAGGCACGACACGTGACAATATTTAAGTATTTATGTACCCTCTAAATTTCACAGAACTATATATTGTTTGATGCTTAACATCGGGCCAAAAGCTGGTGAGAATTACCTTCACATAACGAAGAAGAAGGCTGCTTTTGACAAACTCAAACATATTTTCGAGAACAAAGAGATACCAATTAGTCTAAAAAAAATCCTTTGAATCGAGCATGCTACCAGTGATGACGTATGGAGCGGAGACAAAGGCCATTATAAAGAAAAGTGTAGAAAAACTCAAATGCACGCAACGATCCATGGAGAGATCCGTGCTTGGAGTAAGCCTAAGAGATAAAATTAAAAATTATGAAATTAGGCGCAGAACTAGAGTAATGGATATCATGAATCATGTAGCGAAGCTAAAATAGTAATGGGCAAGGCATATTGCAAGGCAGAATGCTACAAGATGGCCTCCCAGAGTTCTGAAGTGGAAACCTTGGGAGAATAAAAGAGGCATCGCAAGACCTCAAAAGAGATTGGCCAACGATATAGCCGCTGTAGGGGGAAATAAATGGCTACAATTAGCAAATAACAAGGAAGGATAGAAGGGTACGAAAGAGGCTTATGTCTAGCAGTGGAGAGATGAAGGTTAAAGAAGAAGAAGAATGAAGAAGTTGCTTCTCATTTAACTATGGAGCCCGTACTTCTATATATAGAGAAAACACGAATGAAGTGGCATGGACATGTGCTAAGAATGCCAAAGGAACGAGAACTATGAAGCTTCTTGGCAACCCCGGAAAAAGGCGACCGGTGGGTCGTCCCAGATCAAGCTGGGAGAAGCAAAAAAAAAGTATTAAAACAGAATGTGCCTTGACTGGTTAACACATAATAATTCAATACAGGACTGGGGAATATAGAAGAACTTTGTTGAGTCTTTGGGCCTCCGACCCTACTAGGACAAGGGGATGAAGATGATGATGGGGCGATATTTGTTAGATGTCACCCTTACACACTTTGAAATCCAATAATTCAGTTTTAATCCAAAACACGTAATGTATAACGCTATTTATAATATAAATCAACAAATATAATATTTATTATCCTAACACCATTGTTAAATTTATTTGAGAAAATAATAAAAGTATTTCTACGAACTTAAATTTTACATAAAAGCTCTGTTAAAATATTTTATAGAATATGTTATTGAATAGAATTGTGCACAATATTATATTACTATGAACCATCACTTATAATGACGGGTTTTCATCAAAATTTTCTATTTTCCCATTTAATCGTGCGAATGTGTACATTATATTCTGTTGATTTAAATAAGTTTTCAAGTAATTTCTACACAGCTAAATTCTAATTTACCTTTCATTAAAATTTCAAAATTCAACTCGCGGTACATGCTCATATAATATTATTGTATTTGTTTAGATAATCCACGGTTCTAGAACAAATAATGAACATTAACTTGTGTTTTCAGCGTTTGAACTGATTAACGGTTTTTAGTAGCCTTCCATTTTCTCGAAGCGATTCATTATTTTCTAATGCCAAGAATTCATTTAAAAGATCATATTTCGTTTATTTATTGATTAGATCGGGAAGTTTTTAATATTTCGATTTTTAAATTTGGAGGCAAACAAATAAATAAATAGACACATTTTTTACACTCACTTGAATTCGGTAATCCATCTGGTTATGTTGGGATTTTTTAAATATTAAGTTTTTTATATTATTTAATATTAAGTTTCAAAATGTATCGGAATTCGAGTAAAGAGTAATTGCTTTCTATTTGTCGATTTATATATCAATCAGAATCCAATGGCTATCAGGAATTAATACAGAAAAGGATCGAAGGGAGGTTTTACATTATTAAGTAGAATATGGTTTGTACCGCCCTAGCTAGAGACCGTTCAGTATAGAAACTTTCAATTACGAAAGAATATTTACGTGCCTATGGAATGATAAGGTTACGGTTATTGACCTTAAATTAAGATACTTAGCTTAGGTCAATGAGCTTATGGACGACTGTATCTAAGATATTCATCTGTCCAGGTGAACAGGATTTCTATTTTTCATGTTATTTTTATATTTGAAAATTTATTTTGCTTCTCTGTATATACGAAATATTAAGATTAGCTATGGCGTGTACATTATCAAAATCTTTTTTATAACCCTCAATCAGAACATAAGGTACTAAAAATGACCTAATCTTAATATTTTTAACATTTAACCCATGTTCGGCTACCCGCGATGAGGTCTTCCGATTTGAACTGTCGATTTATATAGTGTCACACGAAGAGCAGAGAATTTTATTTAATCCGTGTGATTCCAGAGGTATTTTGATGGTTCTCAATAAAGACGATATTTTATTTTATACATTTCTAAAAATAATTTTAATATTACTTATCTTTATAAGACGGCTTCATTTATCGGATATTCCCTTGATAAACGTCAAAAAAGCTTTGGTTATTAAGGGAGGTGACTTCCGAGTTTTGATATTTCTATTTCTTTTTATTACTAATCTACATATATTTTCTTTAAGCTATTAGAGATTAGTGCTTTTTTATTGGAATTAGTGATGATATTCTAACTGGTTACAGACTAACTATTATTTGAGATTTGTGTCTGATTGGAAACTGATTTTTTGCAATTTGGCATAGAATCATCGGTACTAGAGAACGGTTATCAATCATTGCAATCAGTAAGCAATCAGATACAAATCATAAATAACAGTACCTTGTGCCGGTTAAAATAATGGTTTGATTGACAATTGGAAAAATTCATTATTTATGTTTTCTATTTCTGACAATCTTTTTGAGCGTATAGCAACAATGTTTAAGACCCACGATAGTGAAGCCTGGAATATGATATGATATTATATTGAGGTACCTGCTAGTGTGTGTAGATTTTCGATGTTCTGTATGACCAAGGGTGCCATCATTCTTTTTATTTATTTATTTATCTTAATAATTTAGTTCCACACATAATGTTGTGTGGGCTAATACATGATTTTACTCAGAAATATTGCATTCCATCTAATCATTTAAAAGTTTTTATAATCAAATTTTTACACTTCAGTTTAAACCTCCTTATATTCTCCATGTTTTGAATTTCCTTTGGCAGGCTATCGAAGATTTTTATACCTTTATACATCATACAATTTTGTGAGGTGATTTTATTTTTCTTTGGTAGTCTTATGATGTCGCTTCCTCTTGTATTGAAGGAATGAAAATCCTTATTCAGCTTCATCCTGTCATCAAAGTATTTGGGTACTAATCCATGTTAAATTTTAAATATTTGCACCATTCATCATATATTATTCTTTGACTTACAGTTTCCAGTCCTAGGGCATTCAACATTTTTGTTATTTTAGTTCTCCTATTACACTTCAGAATTATGCGCATCGCTTTGTTTTGTACTATTTGTAGTTTCTTTAGCATTCCTTCGTTGCTTATAAATAATATACTGGAACTGTATTGGTACTGGTATTGTATATTAATAAACTTGTATTTTTATTTATATGTCTTCTTTTTCTTCCAAGTAAGGACACCTTTATCGCGATTTTCTTCACCACAAATATATTTAATGTTAGTTTTGAATCTATAATTACACCTAGGTATTTTATACTGTCTACGATTTCTAATATCTCATTTTCTAGTTTCACATTATATTCACATTATAAGGAGAAAATCCAAAAATTACACTAAAAAAATATTTAGCTGTTCAATAGCGTGTTGCCATATTATACGGAGTATTTGCAAAGTTGTTAATTTACTAAAATATAAGGAATTTGCAATAACTGGACTAAGAGATGAACCCATCGGGGTCCTCTCCGTTTGTTCATATAAATTTGAAATTTGTATCAAATTGAAAATATATCTATCTGAAATATATAAACCTTTGGAAATATATTATGAAATCGAGAATAAATGTAGGGTATAAAGCAAAGGCAGCATTATCCAAAAAAAATTAAGGCAGTCATCGAGGGTTACTAATTTTTAATGTACCTACTGAATTCAAGATTTAATAGGAAACAGTCTATAAATTTATAGAAAACATGATGTTGGAAAGAAAATATAAATAAAATTTTGAATTCAGAAAATTTTAAATTAGTAATCCTTGGTGACGACATTCAAAATATTTTTTTTGGATATTGCTGCCTTTGCTTTAATACCCCACATATATAGACTAATTAAATCTTAATCTTAAATCTTAAGGTCATAATTGCAATTATGGTCAAGTGAAAAATGTTATGTCTAGAACTAAAGCCTGGAATTGGTAAAAAGGAATAAAAATACACTAAATGCGTTGAAAATTCCATCACCGAGGCGCTTGCGTGGAAAATCTTGGTGGATAAAGTGGGGAATGAACAAATTAGAACTGAATATAAGGCTAAATGTTGCATGGTAGACAAAATAAAGAAAGGATTGCTGAGATGGTTTGGTCATATTGAACGTATAAGCGAGGAAAGATGATTTAGAAAATATATGAGGTAGTGTTGAATGGTGTCTGTGAAAGACCTGGCACAATTAGATACTACAAATATTGGAGGATCACCCTGTTAAAAGTCTCAACAACCGTAGATCATACATGAGAAGATGTATTAAGCCGAAGGATAAGTTGTGTTCAAAGATAGAAGAATGTGGCGTTCTATCCTCTCTGCCAACCCCTGCGAGGAAACGGCTGGTTTATTAATTAGTTTAATATAGTGAAAGTGATTCTTTATTAGGTATCTTGGTGAAAAGTGAAACTACATCAGAGCTAACAAGAATATCATTTTCAAAATACAATAAAAAAACAAAAAAATACTGCAAACTACTGTGCTAACATTCTGCAATACTTTTTATTCTCGTAATTCCACCTTCAACTACATTTCGTTCATTCCACTCTCTGAGAGCGTGTCCACCACATCGTGTGAATATTCCTCTACTGTTTATTATTTCGAAATAATTATTGTGGGACGATTTCACATAATGTTCAAGAACATAAGCTAAAGCTGGGATCCTTTTCACGAATGTACGAAATTCAGCATTTTAAGTGTAATTTTGCTTCATACCTTTGATATAATTTCCTTTGAGTGATTTGGGTTGTACTGAAGTAACAACGAGCTGCATTTCTAAATCTCTCTTGATACGCTCTGTGGAAACACTTTTCAGTGGACCAATATTTTCTACTTAGCACAGTGGACCAAAATACTACTTAGCATGTAACTTAGTCAATCACTTAATCATAAGTCTGTTAAATGTCGGTAAGGATTTGTTGGATAGCAAGCAACACAATTCCACAGGATAACATCCACCATTAATTTGAAAATATACGGAATGTAATATAAAAAATAATTCTGGCAAACTTTATAATTTTCCGTACGCTATCCACAAGTTTGATCTTTTCATAAAATGAGTAAAACTCATATAATGTTTCTGGTAAATTAAAATCAAAATTGTGGGGTATTGGCTCCAAAATGTTATTGTATTATCGAGATTTCTTCACATATCGTTCTCTAGAGTAGGCCTACTATTAGCACACCTTTGTCCAGAGCAGCACACACGATACTTGTAGTTGCATTTGATTATTTTATACTTATTTTCTCTACAAGACCAAACATTCCATCACGGGCATCCCCTTTACCATTATCAAATAGAAGTTCCCGCCGTGGGCGCAATTATTCAAAATACCATAAAATAATTTATTAAACCTTGTTAAATATTTTTAATACAATGTGTTTTGTGTTTAAATTTAACACAATCCAACTTTAACCGAACACAACACAAACCTTACTACTTGTAAAGAAAGGAATTAATCAACTGCTAGTTAATGATAATCTGGGCTTTCCCATAACAATTTGCTACTCCATTTGGAAAATTCCAGGGGGTTGGCCAAGTTCAACCAATTTACCAACTGAACAAGTCTGTAACATATTAAAGTGCTTCAAAGATGTAAGATTTTTTTCCTACGGGGCACCTTTTCATATATTTTTTTACATTTAAAAACTTACACAGTATTTTTTCAGATTATTCAAAGAGGTTTTACGGGTCGCTACCAATTGTGAAAATGTAGAGTTTAACCAAAATATATAAGTTGGCATTTAAGTTCTAAACATTTATTTTGAACAACTTTTTACACACGTGTAGTTATTATACATAGAACGCAAGATTCATCATCATCATCATCATCATTCTTGGCACTACAACCCTTGGTGGGTCTTGGCCTCTTCAATAATCTTCCTCTACTCATCTCGGTTTAGTGCCAGCTCTCTCCAGTTCCAAGGCTCCAAGGCAGAGATGTCTTTGAGGACGTTGTCACTCCATCTTCTTCGAGAACCTTTAACCGTCAAGAGTAAATATTATTTCTGCTCTTCATTTATGGTATGAAAACTATTGTACTCTTCTATGGGCGCCATCCTTCTCTCTGCTATAACATTAACAAGTTTAATAGAACATTCTCAAGTGTTGGCTTTAGTATTATCATCATTATCCTTCCACGTCGTAACATCTTTCCTATAAACTATCACACGAAATGGCGATTGTGTTGAAAAAAATATAATGTCAAAACATCAAAATCCTTCAAAAACCAAAAGTTTTCAGAATGAGAGCATAGTCAAAGGTTATTCTGTTTAGAGAATCTTCCAAACCTTTCGAAGGTAATGACCATCCAGTTTATTTTCCAATGAAACTTATTATATAAGAATGCGAAAGCTCTTCAGACAGATACCAAAGGTTTACCATAATTTCGTAGCAGCTTTTGAAAGTGATTGATTTATATTTTCCTATTCTACCAAGTTCTTCAAAAACTGTAAACCATTCTTTAGCACGCATCGTGTGCAAGAAGCTTGAAATGGGCTACTTTGCATGAATACGAACAGTAAAAAGACAAACATCTTCAATACCTTTTTGTTCTTTCTTTAACAATTTTAACTCTTCTCTAAATAAAAACATCTTTAAAGCAAAGATTGCTTTGTGCATCCATCCAGCACGGTGTAATCCAGTAGGTACTAGGGCAGAGCCATTTCAGGTTTCCTACCAAAAATATAATAATTAAGTTCAGTAGCTCTTTTTAATCATGCCGTGGTTGAAACTAGATACCTTAACTATTACGAAAGAAAATATATGTTAATTAGAGCTAAACTCATTATCTTTTTACTCCCTTTATATTAACTCGTGGCGTCTGCTTGTCTTCTTGTCGTCTTGTCTGCTTATCTGACGAAAAAACTTTGGATCGATTTTTAACCCTTTTCCCGTGATCCAATCGAGCTGAAACTTTGAAAGCAGACTCGTGGCAATAAACAAAAAGGTCTATCAAATTTATGTTTAAAAAAATTAATAATTATAGTATAATTTCGGATTTTTAGAAATTTTAATGTTTTTTTCAAATTGGATTCATTACAAAAGTTTGATTACTAGCAACGGCGGCCCGATAACGTCGCGGAATATTTTCTAAATTTGAATTACTCCGTCGTTATACATAAAAGGTACTTTACTACGAATTTCGAAAATTTAAATTGACTGACAAATGTTTTTAGAATTTAATCTTCAAAGCATGAAGTGTCTTATCAAAGCTCAAAACATCGGACATTTTAGAAATATATTAAATTACTATAAGTTTAGTGTTATGTTATATGTTTTAATTCGTCTTTAATTGTTGTTATATTTTACAAAGAAAGGGAGTATAATAAAAACTTGTTTTTTATGGGTTACTTTTTTTCAATTCATATTGATTCTGCTTTGGTATTGTAGTGTACGTTTTGCTACTTTACCTGCGTGTTGTACTATAAAAACTACATTTTTTGTATTCAATCGATTTCATAAAGCAGCATAAAACGTTCGAATCACAAGTGTGAATATACGTTGCGGTGGACCCTACACGAAATAGGAAAACAATCATTCTCTCTCATTATTTTAATCCCGGATGAAACAATGCTAACAATCTGAAATTTTTTACCACAAAACATATTTTGAAACTGCACAAGTCTGAATGTAATATTTTAAATATATGTACTGCAATCTGTACATGTTGGTAAGTCTGAACTGAATTCTTGGTTCAGAGTCGTACATTCGTGGTGCTTTTCATTTCCGGTTCGCAGCTTCCGTGGCCACTAATCCTCGACCATATTTAATTTAACTCCTTGAGAACTTTAAGATCTGGATTGATATTCCTCCGAGAGTCCTGCAAATCAATTATGTTTGTCTTTTCTTTTTTAAACTCAAGACCCAATTTCTTCTTCAATATAACAGAATAATGCACTTACTTCAGTCTCATTAAAAAAGTGAATTACGGGTATAATTATTTTATCTGTGAATGAAAATGCTTTAGTTTCAACATGTAATATAGTATTTCGAGTGGACAAACATAAAGATCATTCATTCTATTAATAGATATTTATTATTTTACTTTATTTTGTATCTAATTTAAATGGTTCCTTATTTTTGTTAAATTTATAAAATCTTTGCTGTTTGGCGTTAAGTGATAATTATGATAAATTATTTTAATTTATCTAAAAATATTTCATGAAAAAATTGTAGAATTTGAATATCAAGAAAAAATTGAATTTAAGTCGTAAAAAATGACAGAATTTCATCCCTTCTCGATTTGAAAGGAAATACAAGCAAAGTTATATATTATATTTAACTGAATTACGATATTATTTTTTAATTCATTAATAATTTTAAATTATCACCAGTTTTAATCTCTTTTTTAATCTTCACTAATAATCACCCCGCACTTACAATAAAAGGTTTCAATATCATTTAAATAAGAGTTATTATACATGACCTATTTAATATGATAAAAAAATATCGAATCACTTTAAAATCTATTTTTAATCTGTCTCTGATTATGTTAATGATTTGATGAATAACTATAAATATTAAGCTGCCTTTCCCGAAATATAACCTAGTTCTGAAATATAAATCTTCTCACGAAATATGTGTCACTGTAATATTGGATCCGTGTTGTATGTTTATTTTATGCGTGAAGCGTATATTTTAAAAGTTATATTAGTTTCAACATTTATTTGACGTAGGGATTACACGGGTTCACTAAAACCGTCGTGTGAGGACGTCCAGGTTTTAATTTCTTCGTTGTGTCTACCGGGGAGAAATTTTCATCAAGTCCCCCGGGGTCTACCAAAATAATACACCTCGGGGTCGAAAGGGAATTGCCTGTAATTTGAGCAGGCTTTATTTCTTACTATAAATCCTCATCCTGGGTGTCTCGTACGTTCCGTTCTGTGCGGTGCACACGGAACGTTACGCTGCGATTCTATTACGCGAAGAATAATTTGCGGTGGTGCCATTAAACGACACATGTACTTTACTCCAAGATACTCGACAATTTGATATCGCTAATAGCAAGAAGCAGGTAATTATAATTGAAGACCCCATGGTAAGAAGTTGTTAACTAATATTCAAGTCATTTTGAGATAATTAGATATTTGCATTTTGCCTTTGACAAATATGTTCTATTGCTAATTCAATATTAATTTTTATTGATTTATGTCACTAAAATATCAAAAAAGTATTTACATGGTAAAAAAACGCATTTATGCACAAAAAATAAAAATATTCTAATTTTCCCTAAAGAAATGTAGTTTACAATCATGTTTTCGCCTCTGGAATTTATTTTTAATAGAGTAACACCTTTTTAAAATTGGTAAAACACGAACATCAAACAACCCTTCAAATGCTATTCGTTTTTATCATTCATTATCCGAAATTACAAAATACCTGGCATGTTAATTAATAATACAAAACATGGTATGTATCATTTTAAATTATTGAAAAATAATATATAAGTAGGTACATATTATAATAGTCTTCAAATAAAAACAAATATACAGTACTCCAGAGTAAAATTTATAATATCCATAAATATTCCAATCAAATTAAAAGCCGTGTTAATTTCAGAATGATGGCATGAACATGTTATATTGAAGATAACACGTTCTTCCCATTAGTAGCTGATTTGATTTTTATGAAGAAGTGTAGTTAAATTGTTCATCCCTATGATTTGAACATGTTCTAGTTATTTTTAAGTTCTGAACTTATTTCCAATGGAAAGAGCGTACAATATTTAGTTTAGACGGCTAATTAACTCGTTTTTGACAAAAATGTTAGTTAACAACTTCTTGCCACGGGGTCTTCAATTATTTTCCGCATGGAGAAAGCCTCGATAATAGGAGATAGTTTGTCTCTCGCGGGGGCGGGCCTTGTGTCTCCTGGATCAGCGGATCAGCGGATCAGCGGATCAGCGGATCAGCGGCAGAATAATTGTTTGATGATTGCAGGGAGGCGGAACGCGACGCGCCTGTTAGTGCCGCCCGGGCGGGACCAGGGCTCCGCCCCCGCGCCCGCCCCCGCGCCGCCCTCCGCCGCGGCCCCCGCCAGGGCGGCGCCCCCCAACGCGGATCACATGTTGCGGCTAAACGAAACTTCAGGTATTGTGAGACGAGACACTTTCCAAAATTATATTTTGTCTTAAAGCTGCTTTCTGGACGTTACGTATAATTGTGATTTTAAACAAAAAAATACGTAGGTGTGTAGCGCCAATTTTATTCTAGCTCGATGCGGTGATCAAAAATAATAATATTCATATTCGAACTGTCTTGAATTCGAAGAAATCTTTTTTTTTAAATATACACAAGAAAAATTCATATAAATCATATTTTTGGGGCCCGGGTGGTTTAAAATGCACATTTTTGATAAATATTTTATAATATATAATATTTTTTATTCATTTATGTGATTCAAGGATTATAATATTTTAAAATCGGGAAAAAATTATTCATTCAAGAGATATCCACTCGATAAGATAAATTTTTTTTTCTAAATTTTGTAAATGTATAAATATGTAGATGCTAGTATATTAGCGAAGGGAAAAACTACATTTCAAAATGAAGAATACAATACACACACGTTCACCAGTTTAAAGACTACAAAGTGTGCACTACATTTGTAGTATAGACTAAACGAAGTGAACTAATTGCAGTACAGCAAAATTTTAGTACTAATGAAGTGAACTAATTGTAGTACTATAAAATTGTATCTACTACAAGAAATGTTTCTTGAAAAGTATGCTATAACAAAATTTGCAAATCCGTGGGGGGGAAGGGGGTTATTTCAGTTCCCAAAAATTTCTTCATTTATCTACATCGACTTCCCAAAACTTTCACATATAAAATTTGAAGTATGCGATTTGAAATCTTTAAAATAAAGTACAGCACCTGAAGTATGTACTTTAAAATAACTTTGAAGTGTGTGTAGTTTGTAGTGCGCACTACATTTCAAAAGGCCTAAAGCGTACATTTCAATGTAATGTAGTACTACATTGTAGTATTTATTACAGAACTGACCCATCACTAGTTTATACCAATATTTATTTTTAAAGCATTATTACCAGACTAGTATTTACCAGGCACACGACGTGACACTGAGGCGAGTTCACGCAACGGAATAACTTTTATCGTACCTGCCGCATCTTAATGTTACGACGATTAACGAGTTTCACTAAAGTTTTTAAAAATAGAAAAATTACATCGTATCGTCAGAAAAAAAGTAAGAAACAAATGATAATAAAATTGTACATACATCGCGATGTTACTGATACCATAAACGAAAACAGATCTGATGGTGGACCCCGCAATGTTGTCCCCAGACAGCTAGAGCGGTCGCATAAACTCGGCACAGTAACCCGGAATTTTGTGGATGGCCGTGACCATTCTTAATTATTTGATATATGAGAAGAGTGAGTTGTTTTGTTTATTATTTTAAATGCAATTAAATTGTTCCCATATGCCCTGGTGCTTAACATTACAGAGATGTGCTTTTATTATATTTATTATCCCAGTTAAAAACATTTCGTTGTCTGTCTGTCCATCCGTCCGTCCGTCTGTCTGTCTCCGTACTTCTTTATAGTATTTTTTCTTTTTTCCCATTTTTTCTTAAAAAACTTTGTCTTCATTTTTTTTTCATCATTTTTATGTATTTTTTTTACATATTTTTTTCTTTAAAGTTATCATTTTTCTTTTCTTATTATATGAATCAATAAATACTTAGGTATTCCTTAGGAACCGACATGTAAAATGACCGTCATTTTTGAAGGGTTACAGCTAGTTATCAGAATCTAGAATTTATACTTTATCACTCTTTTGGTATCGGTTTCGGACATTGTTTTTTCTTTACATTAGAGAAAAATTTTTCCTCTATTAGGTGAGGTCTGAATCGGAGATGTTGCCATAAAATCTTGTTAAGGTTTATTGAACCGAAGTGTGCAGAGAGCGCTCGCAATGCTGGGCGGAGGGGTTCGACTCTCTGTGCCGGCTGAGGATATTACTCCGCTGGAAGCAGCGAGCGCACATCGTCTCGTTTCGTCTGAGCACCCAACAGGCCCCACATTTTCCTTCCTTTTTCTTTGTATGTCTTTGTTCATTTTGAGATTTTAGTTTTATAATTTATTATTATAACATAATGTCCATTTTAATACACAGAATATTAAATTTATTCAGAATGTAAGCAACAATTGCTTACACTCTGAATAATCCGTCATAGATAAGTTTTGAGATTTATTTTCAACCAATTAAATCTAAATATATTCCAATTTTAAACATTACTTAAATAATTATTTCGTTTCGATATCGAAAACGAATATTAAACAATTATTACCATTAGTTAATATGTAATATATTAACTAATGGTAATAATTGTTTAATATTCTCATGAGATTCTAAAAATCGAGAAGAACAGCATATGATTTCCGTATATCCACAAATAGTTCAGAAAAATACGCCGAAAAAGCTCACAGATATTCAAGAAGACGAATATATCATGTTTCAGACAAGTGGAAGATTCTCGAGTAACGAGTATTAAATTTTTGTGAATAACAGAACAGTGCTTCAGTGAAATTATCGTCTAGTGATTTTTGTGCTAAAAAATATGTATATTTAGTTTAGTACAAAGAAATTATTTACTGCAAAAAATTTTTGTTAGTAGGTATCGTAATGAAGAAAAATGCTTATTTCGTAGCCCTTCGGGATTTAATTTAAGACCCATGTACTTCCTTAAATATTAAAATTATACTATTTTATACTTTTGTTAAGTATATTTCCCGTGACCTGTTATCAATGTTTAACTATTTTTCTTAACAGTAAACTCGTATGTGTGCCCTACAACGAGAAACTCATCCATACATTCATATATGGGATCGTATTATTCTCTCTAATCTTTATCCAACTGACATCTGTTGATATTTTTCGAGGATTATTAGACATCTTGTAAAAGTTCTCATAAAAAGAAGTCGCCGTGCACTAGAATAACATTTATGATATTTTAGTACATTTATTATAATTAATGTAATTATTATTAGGAATATGATTAATTATTATTACTGATTGGTGGTTTAATTTTCAGGAGGAACTCACGCGGCTGCAAGATGGAGGACGTCTTCTTACCTTCTCTGCATTGCCGTGCTACATATCAAAATATCGGTATAAAAATCAGAAGAAAATATAATGTATCCTAATTAGTACTGTGAATCTTTTTCTATCCACATACGTATTATTGAAGTATTATTAACGCCATTGTGAATCTGTGTTGTGTATAATACTCATTAAGATTTCCCTCCGAACTTATTGTTGCGAAGCAAAGAGCGGATCAGCTGACACAGTGCGACACCGCTTAGGCAACTCGAAATAAAAACTCTTCCCTAACCAAGTTTGAATCTTAATATCGAGGGTAGAAAGCCAAACGGGCTTTAGTTATTAATTTTAACTTTACAGGAGAGCAAAATTATATTTTGTCAATATTTATTTTATTATTAAATGATTTCCATATATGTTTTGGATTAAAATATACGGAATTGTTTAATATTAAAAGAAACATTGACGAAATCAGATTGATAGAACTTTATTTTGCCCCTCTGTAAGTTCGAAATAATCACCAACGCCCTTTTGGCTTTCTACCCTCTATATAATGATTTCACTCACTTACAAATCGGCAAAATGATCGATATTCCACATTGAATCGACCCAAATTCCACCTAAAATACGAAACTTATATAAATATTTAAAAACTTTTTTGTATAAAATGTAAATACACTTCAGAAAAATGCATTTCAAATGCCAGAAAAACTTATTTATAATTTTATGTCGTTTTCTCTAAAAAGCATATCAATGAAATGAAGAGCTATGAACTATTTTAAAAGATATCTCTACGAAATTATATCACTTATAAACTTGGCATATCGTTTTGACATATTGTAGTGAAACAATACTTTATAATATAGATATGATATCGAAATATGTTTCGCCCTCTGATACGATCATATATTATTTATCATTTGTAACATATTTCACTTTTTTTATAAAACTTGTAAAACTTATAAGAGTCAGTAGAAGATTTTACCACCGATTTGGCTACCAAGCACAAAATAAAATTTGTATTATTCAAAAATGCACCGTTACATTTTTGAAATTGGAAAAAATTATGATAAATTTCGTAGCATTAGATTTACATCTTAATTTTCATCATGCACCTAGTATTTATGACAAAACTTATTTGATCAAAAATGTTTTTACATTTTAAGAAATATAAATATGTTAAGAGATTGTAGAAAATAATGTGAATTAAAAAATACTCAATTTAGAATAATGACAAACGCTTTGTTCCAACGGTTTAGTTAGTGGTTTGTGAGTCCCTTCCTACGTTAGATCAGTACATAGTGTCGTCCTTGTCGGTTATTTTGTTACATCTTTAGTATTGATACCATGGTGTAATGAAAAATACCAACCTATTCATTTTAATCATTTTACCTAAACACATGACAAAACACACATTAGTAAAAAGAGTAAATTCACGGAAAAGTGATGTAAAGACGTTCTGAACTATGCGCTTATTTTTGAAAGATGTTAAATGAAGTACATTCTCAAAATATCTCATTTATTGAAACATTTATGGGTAACAAATATCAAAAAATGTTGTTTAATTTGCACTAAAGGCAGAGAAATATTTTAAAATTGTTTTAAAACTAAAAATGATAATTTTTATTATATATTTACACCCTAGAATTAAACAAGTTAAAAATATTATATAAGCGCGATTACATTATATTGACATGTTATTATTTCCTGATGATATATTATTTTTTCTCGCACATCACTAGGTGTAAAGTGCCAAAAGTATGTAAATAATAATAAAATTAAGAGCAAAAATGATAATTTCTAAAAGAATTGTTATGTAATCGAGAAGATTTCAAAAATTATAAATTATACTTTTGATATTTTTTATTAATCAATATTCATAATCATCTGTCTATGTTTCAGTCTTATTATTAATGATAGTAAATTTTTTTCATAAAAAATTATTTCTTTTTTTCATTAATTTTTAAAAATAATTACTACTTTAGTTCATTATATTTATATGACAATGAAAAAATATATAAAAATTTGATGTTTGTACTATATCTAGATTTCGTATAATTTTAATAAAATGTAATAATTTTAAGTAGCTAAATATTGAAAGCTAAATATTTTTCTTGCATATATTCTACGAATTAGGTATTGTTGAACTACTTCCGATAGAGTGTAAACTCACCATTTCCCGCTAAGTATAGTTATATGACTTACAATAATAATTATTATTCCATATTTTTTTGTAAAACGTTAACTGATAGCAATTCTTGTATGTTTCCTATGTTGTAGGCACGTGGGGTTTTTGTTTTTCCTTCCAGTGCTTTATGAGTGTATAAATGCTTAGTTGAGTTAAATAAACCATTAATCATATAATATGTATCAATCAACACCTCCCCTAACAGCGGCAGCAGTCGGCGCTGATGTCCTGGAGAAAGACTGCAGGTGTGGTGCAGTTATGGACGCACAGTGGTATTAAGTGGCGCAAGATTATTAGGTATACGAACCTTTGAGAAACAGACTGGAGCCTGAAAAGGCAGCAAACATTGCTTTTTTATTTTTATTTATTTATTTATAAAACCCTTGTTGTACAATTTATATTATACATGAATATGTATGTCATTTTATTTAAAATATTATTTATCTAAATACACATATTTTAATTATGTTTTGTAAATTGCTACAACTCAACTAGGCGTAGCCTGTGCTAGAGTAGCTAATTATATATGTGTTATTTGTTAATGTAGGACAAGTTTGTAGAAGTTATATAATGAGTATATTGGTGGGCGGAAGAAAAAAATAATAATAAAAAATTTATATATATATAGAAAATTATATTTTTATTATTCAAAGGAATAATACGCCAAACCTTTATTATTTATTAAGTGAGCCCTGGGAGCCTGAAATATAGGTACAAATTGGATCATTTTTTTACAAGCATATGATTATATTTTATGTTTTATTGGCACTTATTAAGGCACACATTACACCATTATTATATTGAGGCAAGTAGCCTGACATGAAGCAAATGTAGGGATATGTGACTATATGTATATAAATCGGTAGGGTTTTTTAATTTAATTTTAATTTTAACACGTGAGGAGATTTGTGCGCCTTGATTACAGATTCAACAAGAGCGCGAACCGGCTTCTGTACTTCGCTCGCGACACTTTCTGCACCATATTTCTACTTTAAATCTGTGTCTACCACAATAGTCTTAAGATTAAGGATACGTTTTAAGATTAAAACTCCTTCTTGCTCTTCACTCGCATCCCATTTCATTTGGGGTCGGCTCTCCTTACTTTTCCACGATTCCCTGTTCTGGGCCATCGCTTCATCCAAATGGGCAATCTTCAGGTCCTTCTTCACAATACTCTACCATACATCGTTCGATCTCTACCTCTTTAAACTAAGAATAAATATTTGTTACGCTTTAATATTTATTTAGATGAGTGTGTGTTGTGCGTGTGAATTGCTTATTATACCAATTAATTGATATCTGATGAATTAATGTTGTCATATTTTGTATAATATTTGTTTCCGAACACACGAAAGCCGAGTGGTAGAGCATTTATAATATTAATATATATTTTAAGAATTAAGATTAAACATTACCTATCCGAAATGACGCATGGTTAGTTGACATTGTGTTCTGAAAAATCTCATTTTTCATGAAAACATAATTTTTCTCCAATTAAAACGTAAACAGAATCCTTTGAACAAAGTAATTAATGGAAATATAGATGATTAATCTTCAGTTTACTATACTTATCAATAAAATTATAAGTTTCATACGCTACAGAAAAATTAAATAAGTAAAAATAAATTTATTTCGGAGTAAGTCAGTGGAGAAATATAATACATGAATACTGTGTTTGAGATTTTCAATCAACCCCTTTGTATAGATGTCGTTAATCTTTAGAATTGTGTTCATTTTAACATGCTAGATTCCGTTACGAAAAATGTGTATTGAATTATCGATGACATTATCTCGAAAACACTAGGAAACAATTTTATAATAATTCAAACAATCTATGTACTGAAAAAATATTTCCGATTGTCCACTAAACGTTGGATGGAAGCGCAAAAAATAATACATTAAAAGTGACTACTAAAATGATAGAACAATAAAACAGTTCTGAAAATTGAAGAACATCAACAAAGGTATGGACAAAAGTGTACTCACTGTCTACAACTTGTTAAAATAACAGTATAATGGATGTAAAGCCGCAGATTTTATCTATATTTATCGATACAGTGATATAAATAAATCAATATATTAGTGTGTGGGTAGATTCAATGAACAATAATTCGGCCGTACTGTGAAAATAACAAAATTTTAATTTTGATAATTAATATTTTTTTATGCCCGTGTAATTACTTACTTAATGTGGGTGGATTCATTAATAATATTCATATAAAACCCAAGACAACAAGCAGTATTTGCATCCTGTGTTTGTACATATACGATGGTGCAATATCACTTTTCAGCACCCAACGTTTGTGCATTAACGGCATATAAACCACATTACATTGGAATTGGTACATCAATGTTTTGTTACACATGTGTATATCGATTGTAATGTCGGACCTCCATGATGTCTGGATGTTCTTAAAAAATACCCGTTTATTTGATGTCGAAGCGATATTTATATCCTCACGCAGATCAGTCATTGCAATCTGGAGTACTATAGAAAATATTATATAATTAAATTTTCTATGAAGATTATATAAAAAAATAGATATTAATATTACTTTAAAAGTCAGTAGAGATTAGTTTATCTCATGCACATCTACTAATTTCAGCATGTACAGAGTTCAATGCCAATATTTTCATTACAATGAAAGACATAGGTATTGATAAATGTCTTTACGTTTCTTTATTGTCAAGTTTTGCATAGCCTTTTGACCTATCACCTATGTTACTTTTGTAGAGTTTTCCGAGCCGCCGCGCTTTCTCTCCCTCGGCTGATGGACTGATCTCTGAGCGCGGTCCTCTTACCCGCTACTGTTCATCTACATCTCTGCCTCTGGTACCTGCGTCAACTTATTATTGTATTCATATATTTTGAAATTTAATAAAACATATTTTGGTATATGAATATTCGTTTTGGATTCAAGGTAGATACAAGGTAGGTACAATATATTCTTATTCATGTGACAATACAAAGGCTGCGCATGCATATATTGTACAGTATATTTAATGATTGAAACAACATTATTACTATCAATGTTTGTGAACATGTATGGTTAGTATTTTTTTCTTATTATTTAATCACCGAATTATCCCAATTACTTAAAGGTTTTTATAATATAATATTATATATTTTTATAATAAAATATAATAAAGGTACAATTACAATTCTACATAAATAATTATCCAAACATTGCAAAATTGCAAAATTCTTATAACCTTACTCGTACCTTTTCTCACGTGCGTTCCACGATTATTAATAGTTTTTTGGTACGTGCCAACAGCACGTTTCGTTTACCTTGACCTGCCAGAATTCTTAAAAAATAGAGTTAGGAATGTGCGCAATTTTGAAAATGATAAAGCGCGAATAGTTCGGGATGCAAGTGATTTAGCATCCGGGAGGAGAAGCGGCGGGCGCCGCCCCCCGCAGTGGGCGGCGCTACCGCAGCCGGCTGCCGCCCACCGCTGCAGACACCCCCGCCCAAAATTTATGGCCCTGTTGGGAAATTAATATCAACTGTTTTGTTATGACCTTAAAGCCCTCGCGCCGAGTCTTGAAGCTGTTGAATGGGCCTGCGATGGAGGATCTTAACATACGAGGACGATAATTCATTTAGAAAGAATGTACCGACAATATTGTGAACGCCGCTTTTGTTTATTAAATATAACATTTTCATATTTACGCTCCGCGCGCACTTTCTGGGGCCATCGCCCCATTATTGGAGATTTATTCATGAAAGATTTTATATTCATGAGAAAAATATATTATCCTTCCAAATTAATATGCCCTGAAATGAATTTGTTCATGTAAAATACCTTTTTTTTCATATTCAAAGGATTTTTACGAATAAAATAAGAATGAAAATTACTGGATTCATTTCACTGTCATTTGTTTTAATTACTTTATTTTATGAACGCAACTTGTTTTCAACGTGATAATGTTTCTCATCATTTTCATTTTCATTTCCAAAGATTAAAATACACAGAATAGAATTGTGGAGTATTAAATACACACTTTACACTTCTATTATGGTGTGTCCACGGATTAGACTTTGATCTTTCGTCTCAGAAATTAATTAGTAAAGATACATTTCGAAGATTTTTTGTAAAGTTGAAATTCAAAAATAAAAGGTCATGCCTAGTACGATAATAAATTTTCATGTTCCCACGTAACGTATTAATACCCTTTAATGATTGACATATTTCAGAACAAAGTAAAAGCTATTTATTTTGTATGTAAGCGAATACATTTTCAGTGTTCAGATTGGACTTTTCATTTTAATATTCAAAATTATTCTGAAATCCGAAAAATTATTGTAATTCAGTTTTCGATTAAATTAATAATTTTAATTATGGGCAGCTCTATTTATAGATAAATTAATTGGCATGTTAAAAACGTGTCATGGCATTCTTTATAATTTCATTCAGAGATATTAAAATAAAAAAAAAACATATTTTGTTCCAACGACAAACAACCAACTTAATACAGATATGAAATAACGAATATTTTCTGGTTCGCGCACTTTTGGTTTCTTACGTTTGACT
The DNA here is from genome assembly GCA_016648135.1 of Agrypnia vestita. Taxonomy (NCBI): domain Eukaryota; kingdom Metazoa; phylum Arthropoda; class Insecta; order Trichoptera; family Phryganeidae; genus Agrypnia; species Agrypnia vestita. The sequence continues at coordinate 93,232 of JADDOH010005130.1, forward strand.
TATTTAAACAATTACTAATAGATTGTAAATTTTGAAACAATTATTGAAATGTCGAAGTATGTATTATAATTTTCAATAATTATTATTTTTTGGTAAGTAAGTAGCACATTGTTACAAATTTATGTTTTTACTTAAAAATATGCAGGTTTATTTCAACTCTGTATAAGTTATTTTATACTTTACGGTTCCAACCAATTTAATATTTTCTGTGTGTAGTTTTCTGGGATATTCTGCCATGTATATGTGACCTCTCTGGCCAACGTTTCCAATCCAATTGTAGGGTCCATCATCAAGGGCTGATGTATGTACGAAATCAGCCCTGAGTACTGCAATGGGTTATATATAATACACGGCAGAAAATCCCAGAAAACTACGCACAGAAGATTCTGAACGGCAGTGAAAACCTGAGAACATTTTTAATTTTATATTTAGCTCAAAGTATGTACATATAATTTTTAGTAAGCAAAAGGATCAATTATAGTGCATTTACCACGAAAAAAATAAAAATGAAAAAAATATTGGTTGACACATTTCCACCGTTAAATAATAATTGATAATCTGTTGGATCGATCTTTATTTAATTTAGAATTGTAGTACGAGCCCTCCTTGCGGCTGCTGGCGGGCCGGGCGGCTCGCCGAGCTCTCATCTCTTAGTTAAACAACGAAACTGAAATATTCTCCCGGGGGACCTCTGAGCGCAGGCGGAGTAAATATTAAACTTTGTGATGGAAACAAATGATAAGAAAACAAAATCTCTCTCAATGCGCGAATCTAACCATTAATTCGGAATACTCCACCGGGCTGCATACATTTAACCCAAAGCGCGCGGCGCGGCCAAGTGAAGATGGCTCTGAAAAAAGTGATATTAGGTATATAGGTACCAACAAGTACTTTGTGATGGAAATAGATGATACCGGATGTATATATTTTGTAATAAAAATAATTTATATTACACAGACCACCAAAATATATACATGTGCTCATGCGTTCATATTAACGGAAATTTTCTGGTTCACGTTTCGATTCCACCTTTGGTTCCACTATGTTAGACTCATTAAATACCACGAGCTTGTAAATTTTAAAACAATGAAAAAGTCAAACTAAATAGTCTTCAAAATTAAAATGTCTTAGTAAATAAGTGACACTTTATTACAAAATGATGTTTTTACTTGAAAAGTCTCGGTTTGGAAGTAAAAACAAAATTAATAACAAATAATCGCTATTGTAAAAAATGCGTTTTGGATGTTCTAATTGGAATCTAATTATACAAGAATAAATATAACTAGATTACGAATGTGTCTTTAAAATAGGGCCACTGGTCCAAAAAAGGGATTTAGTTCAACCCTGTACAATTTTATACTCTGTATTGATACCGAATGTTTTAGATTTGTAACGAATACAATTGTTTCATAATCATTAGAATACACAGGATGATTTTCAAATATGAAGTGCATGTTGTTGCTTCCATTTTGAGAAAATTATAGCTCCATAAATTCCAGAAAATAATATCATAATTATTTTATTAGCAAGAAAACGTTAAATATTTTAGTGCTTTTATCGAAAACGCCAAATGATTTATAAATAAATTTGCTTTGTTTTTATTATCTACGGAGCTTGGCCCGCCCATCACTCAGCACGAAGCTCGTGTACCTCGCGGCATCTCATCAGGAGAGATCGCATTCGTTAAAAAGTGAAAAAGTTTTGCGAGCTCTTTGCACTCACCGGATACGGCATCTATTTGTAAAAAAAATGTCAAATAAAGTGGAAAAAAATAGCGGGGTAGATAAATCAAGCCCACACGTTGAAAAGCGTTTAAAATAATGCGGGAGACTTCTTCACTGCCTGGAAATATACTCCTATAATATAGATATTATATGTTCATAAAAACTACTTTTTAAAAGTATAATAGTCAAGTGATGCGGCTTCTTTAAGATTCACTCGTTCCAAATAAAAAAGGTGCTAACAAGGAATATTAATAAAATAAATTATGATAAAAATAATGATATAAGTAAACAATAATGTTATAGTGAGAGGGCACTATTATAATTAACAAATATGAAATATGAATGTAAGTAAATAAAATAAATAAAAATAACTTCATTCTTAAGAGCCCCTTATAATAATAGAAACCTCTGGATGTCATTAACCCTGTGTTAACGAGGTGGGAAATTGTTACCCCGACTGTGAGGTGGTATATGTATATGTTCCTTTCAAGATTTACGTTTCAAATTTATATAATATTTTGTTACAATTTTTTATAATATTTTTCAGGATATCTGTTCTTATTAAAATAATAAGTATTTTATAAGAAAAAAATATTTAGCATTCGACTTGAAATTCTTGTTAACAAATTTTTTTAATGAGTTGCAACAACTTTCGTTACATATTACAAAAAATCACTTACTTATTATTAATTAAATTACAAAATAAACGTATATCTTCTACATACCTTCATATAAAAATACTGTCAAAAGTTCATTGGTTGCATTTTAAAACCCCGAATAAAATTAAGTCACTCCACAACTCTCACGAATGTCTCATCCACCTCCTGCCTGGATCGAAATGGGAACATCTTTATTATCTATGCACTCTACTAAACAATTGTACCCCTCCCCATCACAAATGTATGTTGCATCTGTAAATCTGTAACCCAGGTATTTTTAAAAAAAAAAAAATTCTTAGTATTCAAAAAATAAATATTAACACCCTGTATAACATGGAAACATAATACACATATAATATATGGAAAGACTCACCGGTCAGAAGGCACAGAAGTCGCATTCGTCAATGTGACTAATTTTAAAGGAGCAGGTTGGGAAAAATTTATTGAACAAAAAATATTCCATAATTTATACCAACCTCAATAAAATCATTAATTCCAGTGATAAGAGATATCGGTAAATATAATGAACATAATTCCAGTATGATTATTTGAGGTTGTAATATATTTATTTAAATTTAAATACTTAATATTACAAAATAAGGAGCGTAAAATATATCAATTATAATTAGATTATTTCATCACTTAATTTGCGGGCGATTACGCTAATTAATCAATCACCATGATGAAATAAACCCTATGTTTCACTTTCATTTTACATATTGATAGTAAAATTGAATAATTATAATAAGCTTTCATTAATTTTAAGCAGCATTAGTGGTTAAATAATATTATGATACTGTGTATAGTAGGGTGTGTCACTTTGTATGGCGAAAAAAAAAAGTTTTTTATTTTTAAATTTAATAGTTATCAAAAGTTGCATTGCATCTACAACTATACAAAAATGCAAAAAAAGTTGCATTTCAAGTATACTTTTGGCTCGTTCTAGCGAGCCAAATATTCTGAAAATGTTGGTTTTTAGTGATTTTTCAGAGGTTATAAAAGTGCTGTTTTCTTCTACATAATTTTTATCAGATTACTTAATTTTGTTAATATATATATAGATAGTAAAAATAAAACAAAAATTTGCTACAAATTTTAAGCTGAATTATTTTTAAAAAAATTATAAAACTTACAAAATTTTCCAAAAAGAGTATTTTTAAAGACAGCAAAAGTTATTTTTTAGAATTACACATTGGCATAATTTTTCTGTAATTCTGCTTGGCTACAATAAAACCTTCTCTAACTGTTTACCCTACGACAGAACCTGCAGCTACAGTCATCAATTTAAGGCATCCACACATTTCCCTGCCACATACAGTCAGTAGATTTCTTTCTACTCATTGTGTGTGGCAGGGAAACTTGGGAAAATCGAATATTTGGACATTTCGTTCGACGAAAACTGTCCTTAGCTTTCACTTTATAGGTAGCTCAAAAGCGGTAGTTCAGTCAGTATAAGTTTCTCATCCTGCCAGGAAATCATGTTGTAATAATGATTGCTCTCAAAATTGATTTGATGGTATCACAAAAGATCTCGACAATGATTTTTGCGAGGCACGAGCTTTTAAAACTCTCGTATACTTTGTTTTGTTATCATTTGTTAACATTTGATGCCTCCCTGATATCACTCAGTGTAGCCGAAGCAATAGCAGCGTCTGCTCTGTGCGATACGCCATAACGATCACATACTTCAGCCAACTTTTCGAAATTTTTTCAATTTTCTCTTCCTTTAATTATGTTTCCAATGCCTATGCATCTGAAAGTTCTTTGGTCTTCAAGAAATGGGTGGTCTTTAATCGGAACAGTTTTATTTTTTCCACATTTTTGCATTTGCATAATCTTTGCATTTGCACACAGCAATGTCAAAAAGAATTGTTAATATAGTTATAAAGTTTTCTATTTTATCTAAATACGATTGACTTTTTGGTTCCTTGTTGAATTTTTTCGATAGTAGTTTATACTGTTTGCAATATGATAATAGAAGCTGGCTCACAATGCTTGCATTTTTCCAAACTTTGAAGTTCTTCTTCTGAAGAAACGTTCTTGAGAACGGTTCGATCCACTTAAGAAGTGATGACTTTTGCTTGTGGTTCTAAACTACTTGACTATTTCATTTCATGACGTGCCCACTCATAATGTCTTAAAATAACTTCATAAGTTGGTAACATAGTAGGTACATTTGAATTTTGCGGGATATTTCTCAAAAATACGTAATTTCGTACGACCTCTGGTTACTTTTGAACTTGACGGATTCGATGCCAATTTGATTCGTTTCGTAAATGAATTAAACACTTAAATTATAACATATAAAAATGCAACTTTTGAGAACTATTAAATTTGAAAAATCTAAAGTTGAAAAAAGTGACACATCCTACTGTATAGGTCAAAAGCCATTTTTATTTTATTTAAAACTTACAAAGACTTACTACTGGATGATTTTGATTTTTGTGTTTCCCATCTTTCTTTTTGATTCGATGATTAGAATCTGTAGTATTCATGTTTGCAGATAACACAATCCTGGTTGCATATTGGTAGTCAGATGGTAGAAGGCAACATCTGCATTTTTTCCATTTTAAAGTTTTCTTCCACAAAGTTCTTGAAATAAGCTTATCTTTATTGTGATAAAATGACACACATGTCTCTAACATATTAATGAAGTTCTTAGTGTGAAGAAGTAGCTTAGCTAAAATATATTAGCATTTTGTACCACGGGAACGATACCTTATAAGAAAAAGAATGCATCTATAAATGCATTTTATAATTCAGTATTACCGGTCAATTTTTTGGTCATGGCACTCCAAAAATGTGCTGTGATCTGATTGTGGGGCTTACGCACACATTGATGTGCGTAAGCTATATCTAAGCGAGAAAAAGACAAATTTATATATTTAAACATAAAACACTTGACGTCACTGATACCAACACCAATCTACATACAAGCCTCAATGCGTAAAACAAGATGGCCGTCATGAAGGGCACAACATTTATTTCCATCAATATGACAGATCTTGTATACCTGTTATGTTAAAAGTAGTCCATTATATATTTTAATGTTTTTAATAGATAATAATATTAATATTATTATCTATTAAATGGGGTTCGAATGAGTGTTAGAATCGCAGTGGTACACTCCCTGCTGGAATGTGCATTTAAATAACGCCACGTTGTATACCATCAGCAACATTACCAATAAGTCCGACTCTCTAGCTTCCACGAGTGGTCATCAGAAAACCCCGCGAACGAAAGCGCGAATGGCGAAATTCCGGCACCATAAAACGGGAACCAGCCAGCTAAGGGAATGAAAACCCAAACAGAAAACCCTAGTCCCCTAGGTTGGGGGTTGGGCGTAGGGCTAACAACTTTACCCCATAAAAAACAAAATGTTACGATACCTTAAGCCAACACTCTTGAGGAGGCTAAGACCCACCATAGGTTGTAGTGCCAAGAGTGATGATGATGAATATTAATATATTAATTAAAAATAAAAACTCATTCAATTTTTTAAATGAAACTAGATTTTTAAAGATGTTTATTACTTACATCTGATGAAATGTGACATAAATAAATTTAATAAAACATAAAATATGAGATATGGTTAAGTGCGTCACCTTTTTAAAACCATTGTATTGATCTTATAACATGTTCCAAGAATCTAAGCTGAGGGAAAATTTTCTTAAAAACAAAGCATTTTAACCAATAGGACATACAGTTAGAGAATTCTGTAATGGATCTTTACATCTAATGCCCTTGCCGGAAGACTTTACTTCCATAATATTCCACTACCGAGTTATTAAAGAAATAAATTCTGCTGAAGACTTAAAATAATTAACACTATATGTATATCCCAAATCTAATAACACTTTAATAAGAAACATATTTAAAATATTTAACACCAGCTTTACCATTTTTCCTTTCAAAAGAATAAGGGCAAAGTGATTTCATTGTTAAACCATAAAATACGATAACAATAGAAAATTGTAATATCGGAGCAGGTTTAGTTATTAAACATCCAAAAACTATACAACACAAATACACTTCACTCATTCTATACTTCACATTTAGCAAAGCTTCAAAGTTATTAAAAGTCTTTTTTGACAAATAGACATGAGACACTATGCCATTGGCAATTGTCACTTCCATTTGCCTACGTTCTCTGCGACGTGCCCTTTCATCGGCACTTTCCCTGGTGCTGGTGGAGGGTGTGAATAGATACTTCGGGCTTATACTATAAACTAAAATGACTACTTAATGAAATTTATCCCATA